>JBBPBS010000753.1:6445671-6460968 GCA_037974835.1 Cicer judaicum | reverse complement strand
TGATTTCAAAAATTATAAAATATATCTCACTCGAATTCTTTCTCAGTATTTTTCTAAAAGTTAATTGAAGATTTATGTTATTATGATTATTGCAGTCAAAAAATCTTAAAAATTACATGAATTTATTGAAAAATTTGAAGAATTTTGGTTTTTCTTTTTTTTGAAATTAAAATTATCAATGTAAATATCTACCAATATAAAAAAGATGAATTTGATACTAAAAGAAAAATAAATAACTAATTTATTATAAAATAATAATAATAATAATATATTATTTTCATGTAACTTAAAAGACTTTGAAATGCAATCTGTCTATTGGTTAATATTCCATATTCCATGCAACATTATTTGTTGTACACATTATTTTTTCAAGTACTATTAGTAATTGATTTACATGCAGCATATATATTATCGATTAAGAATTCAAAATTTATACATGTAATAAGACATAGTTTAATTTAATAAATACTAATATTGTTATATTAGATATTATATCATGAATTTGAATATGAAATCCTACACTTATATACGAGGTTTTTTTACCATTACATTATAACTATAATTTTTTTTTAAAATTTATAAATATGTCTACTTTACTCAATAATTATCCTTATTGAAATGTCATAAACTCTCAAATTTCATGTTATATATTGTATTGGATTGAGATTTTGTGCATTATTTTTATATCAAGTGGGTAAACTCCTTTGCACATCTCATTAGGTAGACTTTGAAATAGTTCTATTAAATTCGTCTTTTCTTCTTTTAAATATTTATATGAATATTGAAGGAACCAATTCTCTTAATTTCAATTCTAATTAAATAAAATTTTATATTCAGTAAAAAAAATGTGATTCATGTATTTATATAAATTATTTATCCTCTATTTATGTGTGCATATATATTCTATTATATACAAATATAAATTAATTGTCACAATACATGGTGATGTCCTTGCTTTTTCTTAAACGAAAATTTATGTTTGGGAGAAAGAAGAATGGGAATTTTGCAACATAAGTCTTAAATTTTCTCTCTACATATCATAACGATGATAATGTAATGTAATGTAGTGGTGGCCATCCTACTGTCATGTAGACATGATTTGGACCTACCTGTCCACAAGATGCATCTCCTCCTTGCTTTGCCCATTCCATGGGCCCCACTCACCACATGAAATAATTCCATTTATTATGCCTTTTTCTGATTTTGATTATGTTTTCTTCTGATAATTAAATCACCAAACGATACGAGGTATATGGTCTAATTAAATTCCCGAATTATCTAAAACAAAATATTGCCATCATAAATAAATACATATCAATTATTTAAATAAATCTCAGTTACTTCAAATATTTACTTTGTTGGATCTCAACTAGTAGCTCGTAATTCTTCTCGTAAATACATATCTCTCTGTCTTTTAGTTTTATTAGTTTTTCATTGGACATTTTAATTTATAAATGTATCATAAACTCTCTAATTTTATTTTTTTTCTAATTTTTTTACTCCACCCATCCTTGATAGAATATATAGGTGATCTTTATCCAGTGTGATCGTTCGTCGCCATCATGCTTTTGCAAGAGAAAACATAACACTTTCCCCTTTCTACTATCTTTGCACACAAAATGGTCCACAACCATGTTAAATTGATATTGACTTTGTACAAAACTTTTACTCACCGCATATCTATGTCTACAACACAATAATAGCCTTTATAACAAAGGGTGTGTAGCGGTAACTTGTACTATAATTAATGGTGGTAATGATTACCTAAAGAAAACAATTAAAGGACAAAACATGCTTTTTGACAATGGTTATTTTTCTAAACATTGTTTGAAAATGATTTTTTTTATAAATCAATTATCAAAATGGCATTTGTAATACAAATGATAATGACTTCACAAATTCAAAAGTAGAAATGGATGTGGATACTTTTTATTTATATTTATTTTTAAAAATTTATTTTAACATATTGTATTTTAAAATTAATATATAAAAATATCTATTTTTTTTATATTTAAGATATCGCAGTGTTGAGATGTTTATATGAAAGAAATATTTTAGATTGATCAAATAAAAGAATATGTTATAATAATTTAATAATTTTCTTATATTTAATAGTCTATTATAAGTAAATTAGCAACTTAATTTTATTTTGCAGCTAATTTTCTCCCACTTTTATTTATTAAAATATAAATTAACATATATATGATTATTTAAACAATAAAACACATTTAAAAAATTTAACATATTTACATTCTTTATATCTATGATATACTTAAATTTTATTTTTTTAGAGAAAAAATAAAGATATATTTATTTATATTATAAATAAAATAAACATTAAGACTAAAAAATATAAATAAAATTAATGAATTATTATTGGATAATTGATATAATTTATACATTTAACATCTATTTTATTTTTAATATAAATAATTTAATCCATTTTTGCTTTTATCATGAAGATATGTGCTGAGGCTAAGCACAGTAGGGAGAATTTGAAAGCTCAATCATGCATTTTTTTTTCTCTTAATAATTATTTTTACAAAACTCAATCATGCATTTGATCTCTCAATAAATAAAAGTTTAGGTAGGTAGTAGCTAGCAAATACATTTAAGTACCTTGTAATTGACATTATTATTATTTTTTTGACAATTTGACATTATTTTGTGTGTGTCAAAATATGAACATTTTGGTTTAAGAAAGGCTCACATGTGAATTAATAAGACATTTGATATCAAAATACATCAAAGTACCTTATAATTGACATTGTAACTTTGTGATGGAATCAACATGCTTCCATTCAAGGTATATGCTGTACTCAAACTGAGATTTCACTGGAGAATTACAAATTATCTGTATCCCTATAAAAACATTTAATGCATGCTTTGTTAGTATTTCACTTTCCTATTTAAGGGTCAGGATTCGTGAATGCTAGAAAAGCTGGCCAGACAGTCCAGTTATGGGAGCGTTACTATTTTTTTTTCTTTCTATTTAAATAATCAATTTTAAAAGTTTGTGTATGTTAGTTATAATTTCTTTAAAAAAAAAAATAACAATATATTTAAAATGAGAAGTTATTTTTAATAGTTTATAAAAAAATGTTTTTTATAATTGATTTAAAAAAAATCTTACTACAATAGACAAAAACAAAACAACTTCTGTTTTTTTTTTTTTAAATCACTAAAAGTATACTATTTAAATTATAAAATATAAAAATCGATTTTTTTTAAATCTATAACAAACGAATTTTAAATAAATAAATATGATGATGTGGAATTAAGTTGAAGTATTATTCTTCAACAACGACAAAAATATGGATTTTGTATTTAAAGTATTATTCTTTAACAACAACAAAAAAATATTGTAGCTAAGTACAAAAATATAAAATTTGCATTTGATTCGATAGTGATTCAAATATTTAATAGATCAGTAGTGATTGAGTTGAGATCACACGATTTAAATTTTAAATTTATAATTTAATTTTTTTAAAATTGAAATATATATTAAAATCTAAACCATATGATGTCAAACTAATAATCATTAATCTAATTGCATAAAAATATTAGTATATTATGCACGTTAAAATAAAAAGAAATATGATGTGAAAGTGATGGGTTTTGTTGGGGGTTTTAAAAATGAGTTGAGATTTATTTTTATTTTTTAAAATTTTCAAAAGAAATTGAGGTTAATTAGAGAGAGATGGACACATTTGAGATATTGGTATTATTTACTTTTTAAAAATATTTTTGAAAATAGGTTGCATCAATACTTTATTAGTATCTATCTGTTTTATATTAAAATTTATAGTCGTTGATCTTCTTTGATTATAGAAGATTTGATGTTTTAAATTAAAATTTTGAATTTTAAAAAATTAAAATAAAAAATTAAAATATAAATCATTTGATTTTTATTCGAATGATCTATATGCACCGATAATATTGTAATTAATTCTAAATAAATATTTTTTTTAATAGAACTTTCATTTTATTTTAAGAAATAGATATCATGTTCTTTAAACAAGACATCTTCTTGAAATATAGAACTCATGTATTGTGCCTAAATTTGTTTTTTTTTTGTATGGACTAACTAGAAAATAAATTCAAAGAAAATGTTAACAAGTGTTTTTAAATATTTATTGAAAAATTTAAATGTAACAATAAAATATTGAAAATTATATATTTTATATTTTGAAATTATAAATTGTAAATTTTTTTTCCAAATTTTATTTATTTCCTTTTGTGTTAATTTAACAGGTGTCTAGATACTTGTTAATACTACCTTAATTTGAAACCTCTTATCTTATGGTAAAAGCAAGTCTCATAACCAATCCAATATTATAAAAACAAATAAAGGGAATCCTAGGATTAGGTGAGTGAGGTTTGTAAGACAACTTTATTTATAGCATTCTCAAATCAATGATAATGTTAAGAAGGGCTCCATAGGGCTCTTTGTAATGTATTGTCATTCCCCACTTGCATGACCAGCAAAACATCTACCAGGTACTCACATCCATCATCACTCCTCCTATCCATTTTGCTCATTTACTTTAATTGCTAAATCTCGTATTGCATATTGAGAGAGAGAGCTTTACATAACTCAATCATAGAAACGGTCCATCATCATGCCTTTGTATTTTTTTAATATAATAATATTACTTTTTTTTACAACTAATATAATAACAGTGAAGCTAACAACTACGGAAATTTAAATTAGAAATTTTTTTAAAAATTTAAAACACAACCTTTAATATATTTTTATTCTAAAATTACTATTTTTAATTGTTTAATTTCTCCAAAATTTGAGATCATGTGGAGTCACACATCTTACACATATTTAAGGGTGAGAGTGATCTTTCATGAAAACATATAAATATTTAACAAATATGATATAAGTAGCTGATTCGGTGAACCTACACAATATATGATTCATCGTAGACTAAATAAAAAAATATTTAACATTATAAAGACATTTATTGATATTCTTCGAAATTAAAAATTCACGACCTTATTTATTTTTATGGCTGATACACTTGTATATGAGATATGCTGGTATGAACATTCAATTTTAAAGAATAATTAATTATTTTATATTATTTTTTATCAGACATTAATGAAATCACTTTCTTAACTTTAAAAATAAAAAGGACTATAATAGTTTCTATTTTTATAAAATAATGTTTTAAACGATATTCAAAAATCAAATTTTGAAGAAAAAAAATAATGAATGAACCAAATTATGATTGGTAAAACTTTTGAAAAGAAACAATTGATGGCGCCCAATGCATTATTATGCTCGAAAACAAAACATAAACAGAAACACAAAGACAAACACTTGTGTTTGTTTGGAGTATACACTATAGTATGCCCCCACATGAGTCAGTGAGAGACAGAAGTTTTATGCAGCTTTCATTCACTCATCACTGCCCATTTCTCGTGACTGAGTGAAAAAGCCTATACACACTCACTCACTACATGGGAAGAGGAGAGGAGTTTCCTTTCCTTCCCAACACTCTCACTCTCACACCCTCAAATCTCTTTCTTCTCTCTCTCTCTCTCTCTATTGGGACTTTGTGACACAACAAAACACCTGATCCATCCGTGAACCACTTTACTAAAAACCATTCATTCTACTCTTCCATCTCTCTCAACAACGAATACCTTTTACTCCAACATACTCACTTTCTCATTTGCTTCTCTTCTATCTCTCTTTTGTTGTTACAAAGTATGTAATCCACTCCCTTTTATTTGTTTTAGATTTTGTCTTTGCTTCTTCTCAAAGTGGAAACTTTTGACTAAAAAATTGTTTTTTTTTTTTTAATTATAATTTGATATAAATCTCAAATGGGTATTCTTCTAAATGTTGATTTTTTATATTGGGCCACTGCATTTCAGGGCTGAAAGATTCTAAAGATTTTTTACCTTTAACCAAGTGATGGAAGCAGAAGCAAAATAAAGAAAAGGGGTGAAGGAAAAAAGTATGATTTTTTTAGTGAAAAGAACAAGAAGCTAAATTGTTGGTGTTGTGATTACATAGTTTAGTAGATTTTTTTATCACAGATTTGGGAGAAGAACAGTGTTGAGTTGAGTGGAATAGAATTACCAACACTTCAAGAGAGAGAGAGAGAGAGAGAGAGAGAGAGAGAGAGAGAGAGAGAGAGAAGGGAGTAGTGTACAGAGATGGAAATTATGTGCTTGTTGTATGTTGTGTTAGGTTGGTATCTTTCAAATGGTGTTTTTGTGTGTGCTGAGTTAAAGGACCAAGCTATATTACATGCAATTAATCAAGAGCTTAGAGTTCCTGAATGGAGTGATGCAAAAATTTCAGATTACTGCACTTGGCAAGGGGTAAGTTGTGGCAATCATTCAATGGTGGAGAAGCTTGATCTTGCTCACAAGAATCTTAAAGGTAATGTGACTTTAATGTCTGAACTCAAAAGTTTGAAGCTACTTGATCTTTCAAATAATAACTTTGGTGGATTGATTCCTCCTTCTTTTGGAACTTTATCTGAGCTTGAAGTTCTAGATTTGTCTTCTAATAAGTTTGAAGGTTCAATTCCATCACAGTTTGGTGGTCTCACAAGTCTAAAATCATTGAACCTTTCTAATAATTTGCTTGTTGGTGAGTTACCAATGGAACTTCATGGCTTAGAGAAATTGCAGGACTTGCAACTTTCTAGTAATCAATTGAGTGGTTTTATACCATCTTGGGTTGGTAATCTGACCAATTTGAGAGTTTTTTCGGCTTATGAGAATAGTTTAGACGGCAGGATTCCGAATGATTTAGGCTTGATTCGTGACCTTCAAATACTAAACCTTCATTCTAACCAACTTGAAGGTCCAATACCAGCAAGTATTTTTGCTTCAGGAAAGTTAGAAGTTCTGGTTCTCACTCAGAATAATTTTAGTGGTGATTTACCTGAGGAAATTGGGAATTGTCATGCCCTTTCAAGCATTAGAATTGGAAACAATCATCTTGTAGGTCCTATTCCTAAGACCATTGGAAATCTCAGTAGCCTAACATACTTTGAAGCTGATAATAATAATCTTTCTGGCGAGGTAGCTTCGGAATTTGCTCGGTGTTCTAATCTCACCCTCTTGAATTTAGCTTCGAATGGATTTTCTGGGACAATTCCGCAAGAATTTGGACAACTTATGAACCTTCAGGAGTTGATTTTGTCTGGAAATAGCTTATTTGGTGATATTCCAAAATCAATTCTCAGTTGCAAAAGTCTTAACAAGCTTGATATTAGCAACAACAGATTCAATGGAACCATACCAAATGAAATCTGCAATATTTCTCGGCTGCAGTACTTGTTATTGAATCTGAATTCCATAAGAGGGGAGATCCCTCATGAAATTGGAAATTGTGCAAAGCTTCTTCAGTTGCAATTGGGAAGTAATTATTTGACTGGAACTATTCCTCCTGAGATCGGTCGCATCAGGAACTTACAGATAGCTTTAAATTTGAGCTTCAATCATCTCCATGGACCACTGCCAACAGAATTGGGAAAACTCGACAAACTTGTTTCTCTCGATGTTTCAAACAATCGGCTCTCAGGTAATATCCCGGCTGAGCTTAAGGGAATGTTGAGCTTGATCGAGGTGAATTTCTCGAACAATCTGTTTGGAGGTCCTATACCAACATTTGTACCGTTTCAGAAGAGTCCTAGTTCAAGTTTTTTCAGCAATGAAGGGCTTTGTGGAGAGCCATTGAACTCTTCATGCGGAGATCTTTATGATGATCACAGTAATTACCATCACAAGGTTTCTTACAGAATCATACTGGCTGTAATTGGTTCTGGTTTAGCAGTTTTTACGTCGGTAACTGTAGTTGTCTTGCTGTTTATGATCAGAGAGAGGCAAGAAAAAGCAGCCAAAGAGGCTGCCGGGATGGTTGATGATGCAACTGATGATAAACCAACTATAATAGCAGGAACAGTTTTCGTCGATAATTTAAAACAAGCAGTAGACCTTGATGCTGTTGTTAACGCAACACTGAAAGATTCGAATAAGCTCAGCAGCGGAACTTTCAGTGCAGTTTACAAAGCAACCATGCCTTCTGGTGTGATCTTATCAGTTAGGAGACTGAAGTCTGTGGACAAGACAATAATCCACCATCAGAACAAGATGATTAGAGAACTTGAAAGGCTAAGCAAAGTTTGTCATGAGAATCTAGTGCGGCCGATCGGATATGTCATTTACGAAGACGTTGCTCTTCTCTTGCATAATTATTTTCCAAACGGAACATTGTCTCAGCTTCTTCATGAATCTACCAAGCAACCCGACTATCAGCCTGACTGGTCAGCTAGGCTATCGATTGCCATTGGTGTGGCAGAAGGCTTGGCTTTCCTTCATCATGTCGCGATTATCCATCTTGACATTTCTTCTGGCAATGTTCTTTTGGATTCAAACTTCAAGCCATTGGTTGGAGAAATTGAGATTTCGAAACTTCTTGATCCAACCAAAGGAACCGGAAGTATTAGTGCAGTTGCCGGTTCATTCGGTTACATACCTCCAGGTATACTATTTTCTGGCGTACAATTATTCCATGTAATTTTCATATTAACTTTTATTTTGTATTTTTTTTCTTCATATTTGATGATACTTTTTTTTCATGTAATGCAGAATATGCATACACCATGCAAGTGACAGCACCAGGAAATGTTTACAGCTATGGCGTTGTTTTGTTGGAAATCCTTACAACTCGACAACCTGTTGAAGAAGATTTTGGCGAAGGCGTAGATTTGGTCAAGTGGGTTCAAAGTGCTCCTTTAAGAGGAGAAACTCCAGAGCAGATACTTGATGCAAGGCTTAGTACAGTTTCCTTTGGTTGGAGGAAAGAAATGCTTGCTGCTCTAAAAGTTGCATTGCTTTGCACTGACAACACACCAGCCAAACGACCGAAAATGAAGAATGTTGTAGAAATGCTTCGGGAGATCAAGTAAAATCAAAGTATGTGTGAACTTGTCATGGATATTGAGGAACTGATATATTACAAGTTACAACTTTTAAATAGTAGTCTTGTATATTACATGGTGAAGGAATTGATAGATCTCCACCTTTCTAGTTTGTCCAAAATTAAGGATTAGTTGTGAAATGTGAGCTTATCTATTTGAGTTGGACACTATATAATTAGGTTGGAGGGAGCATACATATTCAAAGAAAAACCTTCTTGATACATGATACATCAGTTCCTATCGAGTATGATCTAGTCCTAAGTTTCCATGTTTTGTATTTTAATTTATTTGGGAGATGAATTAATTCAGATGTCAATTAGTGTGTTAAATAACTCCCATTGAAATTTCTAGTTTATTTTTGTTGTGATCACAAACTATACATTTGATGTGTCTGTCCAGCCATGATGTACTTCCTAGTTCTGCTGGATATATATGTTACTCTTTAGACATACATCTCAACAGCTTGCATCGCCATAAATATATTATTTGTTAGTATAAAAACAACAATATATCCTAACATGTGTAACTTACTTGACAAGAACAGCATTATTCTTGTTTAATGATTCATCTAACATATTATGCCCAAGTTATTCCTGCTTTGCAAGTAGATCATAGGACGACAAAGAGACATAAAACAAGAGAGGATGTGGCCTCTATTTTTGAAGGATAAGTAGTACAAATTATAATTATATTGTATATATACACTTGGGTCTATATAACAATTAAAGACAAAAGTGTGTCTGGCTTGTAGCTTTAGTACTACTTTATAGAGGACGGTTCCAAGGAAATGATACAATAATTTCCATCAGGAACGTATATAACAATTTGTGGAAACCAATAATGACAAAATCTGTTGATACCACAAAACAATTGACAGTAGTGAACCATTTTTATGACTATAGAGAATCTTGTCCAACACCAAAAGTACTAGTTTTTAAAGGTGGCCATCTCAACTCATGGTTATTTATGTGTCTGTTTGGCTGCAGCTACCATGTGGTTCAAGTAATATGGTCCACTTGAGCTTGTAAGTTGTAACATATGATTGGTGTATGTTTGAATGAGCTGTAAGTAAGTTTGGCAAAATCACTCACTGTAATTCTGTTATTCTTGCTGGAAATCCAAATATGCACATGGGTTATAAAATTTTGATGTCATTTCTCTATATATCCACACATTAGCTAGAGATACTTTAGGATTACCAAGGTGAATTAAACAAAGGAACCAAATACAAGGGTATCTATCTAATAAGCATCAACAATAATTTTCTGGTTTTGTTAAATGGCAGAATGGTAAACATGATACATCACCATTAAAACTTAAATTATTATTTATTTATACATCCCTTTAAAAACCAACAACAATTCAAGCCAAGCTATTTCCAAACAAACAATGAATAACAAGAACATTATGACAAACACACCCTAAACTACATATGTACGAGCATCTATTCCTAGAGAAAGTTGAAATATATCGTTATTTCAACTTTTTCTAGTACATAAACACCATATAACCAAAAACAAACCCAAAACCACACATCACTTTCAACAAAATGCCACTGTTGCGTGGCCTCGCCCCTTTATGTAACTCACCATGTTTGGTACCGAAACATGACAGAGCTTGATTATGATCTAGCCCCTGAAGCAAGTCGCCAACAACTTCCCCTTCCTACAAGTATATAAAATATTAATAATAATATCAATAATTGATTCATCAGGACAAATAAGTTTCAAGTAGATACTTTGATCGCCAAACTAATGCTAAAAAGAGTAATAGCTACAAAATTCATAACTCAAACTCTGAAAACAAACGTAAACACAAAAAATGATATCAACCAAATAACATTAAATAAATTTTAACAAAGATTCTAGAATTTAAACATTGAAAAGTAACATAACCAGCGAAGCGAAGGAAAGAAATAAAAAACAAAGAAGAAGCAATAACCTGTGGTTGTGAAAGAACAAGGTTGCGGAGAGTGTGGAGATTGTCCAACATATCTTCGGCCTCATACAAGTGAGTTTTGAGATTGAGACACCAATTCCTAAACTCAATGGAGTAAGCTTGTTGTTCATCAGCCTTCACAATGATTGGTTCCATAGCAGACATGGCAGTTACAATACATTCCATGTCGTTTCGAAGGCCAAGTTCCTTGCAAACCTGCGAGAACATTAGAAACTCCGATTTTCCAACTACCATGTCAATCAACTTTGAAAAACATTGTTGTGCCATGTCACACCAAAAATACCGTTTTCAATTTTTTATTACGTGAAAATGTCCAAAATATTATGTTGTTTTCAATTATTTATTACTGAATTTTGTGACCTGATTTTGTAGAATGAACTTCAAACGCAGCTACTGTGAAGCTTCCTACTTCGCATAAGTTATGTGCAATGGTTACTGACTACTTTAATACTACGATTTCAAGCACACAAGAAAATATTTTAATTTCAGAGTCTAAAATTTCTATCATTTTATTTTATTCTTTTGAAAACAATTATTAATAAAGGATATTTTAAACAATACAATTATTATTTTTATCATATATAAAAATTAAATGAAATTATGTCATTCTTAAAATTATAATAAATTAATATAATACATTAAAATAATATAAATTAATATTATTAAAATTAAAAATAATGAATTTACAAATAAATTTACGACATATTAATTAATAAAATTGTTAAATATAATATTTATAAATATGAAAAAATCAAGATGATGAAAACATCAATATATTTAAAATTATATTGTTAACGACTAACAGTAACAGTAAAAAAATCATAATTGATATATGTATTAATTTAAATAAACCAAAAAATACAACAAATGAAAAATAAATAAAAAATACACAAATACAAATAAATAAAACAACATCACACAACCACGATGAAATAAAACAATATTACACTTAAATGAATAAAAAAAGTTAAATATTATCAGTTAATTAAATAAAAAATAGTATTAAAGAATAATTCAAAGCTACAAATGACTTAGATGAAGAAAAAGAAGGACACTAGGAGTAAAAGTGTAAGGCGGCTAGCTTTTATTTAATTTTTTGTTTATTCTAAAACTAAAAGATTACAAATATAAAAATAGGTACCAATGAAAGTCGGCAATGACACGAAATTCAAACGGCAAAATAGGATTTTGGAACTTCATTTCATAGTATCTAGTAGGACCCTCGTACGGTTGGCGTCGTGGAACGACAAGGTACTCCTTTTTTGTTTGAAAAGGGAAGAAAGAAGCTTCTCTGATGCTTCCTTTGCCCAAAATAAATCTATTAACTACGAATTAGATGATATCAAAAATTAAATAACGTATGACCCAAGTTATATGCAACGATTCGTTATTAGTTTGTGTGTATCCAGTTCTAGACCAAGAAGAGAGGCCAAATCAACATTTTGTGTTTCTATGATGCTTCCTTGTCAAGCATGGTAACACCAAGATCAATTTTATGCAGTATGATATACATATGTGGTTAATTGTATTTATTAATTAATATAACAAAGGGTTATAATTTATTAATTGTGTTCATTAAACTATTAATCACAATTTTTAATATATATAACTAAATAGTTATTAATTGTGTTATAACTAGTATTTGTTCAAACAAGGAAAATGATTTTGAGTTGTTTAAATATATATGATATTCATTAAATTGTAATTTATTTTCAAATATATATTTGAAAATTGTGATTAATGTGTTCGATAGATATTTAAAGAATAATGACAATTTATTAACGGATTAACCTCAACTGAACATAATTAATCACCTTGCAACCCTACCACATATTTAAACAAACAAAAACAGAATTCTCCCCAACAATTTAATGCACATTTTTCATACACAAAATAAGCTGAACAATATAGTATAAATTGCTAAATTACAGCATAACTTTTTGTTCTTTCAAATATTTAATGCACGTGAAAAACAACTTTAAGGAGATAGAAAGAAAAAAGGGTAAAAGTTGAAGGAGAAGAGGCTCGAGGAAGATTGCCACCAACTGACCAAAGATAGGAAGAATATTTTAAGTAATGCTTTTAATTTTATTGTTGTATGGAAAAAATTATCATGTGCTTTCTTGAATAACAAATTTTAAGACCTTCATCGCGTATTTCATGTTTAGCTTTATCTGTATTGTCAGGCCCCTGATTTTCTAACAAATCAAGTGGGAGAGAACTTCTTCTATCCATCATTTCTAAAAGATCAAACCCAAAAATATTGTTTTATATAAAAATAATAATGGATTGTCAATGGGCAGCGTTATAGCTATGGAGTTCCCCTTAAATAGAAACTTTGGCATTTACAGTAACATTATTTTTACCGGCAAAAGCATTAAGTTAAAATAAATTCAAACCCAGATTCCCTAACTTGCAAGCGAACAGAATAACATCCTACCGAGGATCCCATTAATAAAAGATGCCGTCTAAAAATTCCAAGTACGGTAGCAGAGCAATTACTGTAAAAGGAGAATCGGACCATAAAAAATTCGTGCTATTCTTAGCACATAGAATTTCAAAATAATATATGCATCAACCAATCCAAGATAACGTAAACAATTTATTTAAACAAAAAACATTCACATGGTAAAACCACCCCAAACACTAATTGAACTGCATGAGTCTCATCTCAGGTGTAGCTATCATTTATGGTGACACATTTCATGACCATGAACCAATTAATTTCAAATCAATAAAGAACCAAATTCAAGACTCAGTGCGGGACTTCACAATGAAATTCTGGCGACTAATAGGATTCATGACCACTGGTGGGCCAGCAACACGAGGCCATGACTGAAACTTCTTGTCAGTCTCTTCCAACCACTCCTTGTTTGAAACAGTGCCAGGGATAGTACCTGAAGAAGAAATAAGTTGTAGTTCACATACTGCTGAAACAGCAACAATGCAAATTGATCCATATGGATAAGCACAACTTACCTCCAAATATCTTTCTGTCTGACACAGTGTGGTCACAAATCCATGCAACTCCAAATGATCCAACTATAGCAGATATGATATACTTTCCCGACATGATTAAAAACTAAACTGTATACAAACAAAAAACAATCAACTCCCTTAAAATGTAAAAGATATAAAGAATGACTAAAAGAGAGACGAATGAATACAGAAAACAAAGGATATGGCTGCAAACAATTATGACATAAAAAATTAGGGCTCCCTCCAGACAAGATTCCATAGAAGCTAAAGGCAGGCATAAGCCATACTGGCCGCTAAATGCTAAAAATCATATCTTAATAGCTAGGAGCACATAGATATTTGATTCCAACCCACAAATGCAGAAATATAAATAAGAGTTTAATGGATATGTATTTTCATACTAATGGTTTCACCAAATCTTAATTTTAACTAAATTATTATAAAAATAACCTGATGGTACGAACAAATCATGGGATTTGATTGGATGAAAACATAAAACTGGTTTGCACTATCCATTAAATACATGTATCCAAAATGTTAGCAGCAGGGGCATACATTAAGAATCTATTGACAGCACCTATATTGTGCATTTGGCGCCATTTATAGATCTTTCCAGAAACTAAAACATTAATTAATATACCTACAGGATGGTAGTGAATTGTGCACAGAGTAAAATCCAATCCCTAAAGTGCGTTTCTAGGCATCGTTGAAGAAATTAGGACATTTATTTACACATTAAAATCAATTACAAGATTCAGAACCTTAGCTTCATTCGGAGCCACGGGGATAAGAAGAAAAAAAATTGAAATGCAATATAGGCCAGATTGAATAGAGAATCGAGGAGGGGAATCAAAGTTACACTAAAATCCAATGCACAAATTGCGTAACCTAAATCCCGATAGTAATTCAATACATAATTTGATTAAAAATTGAAGGAAAAAAATCGAAAAATTAAAATTGTGGAGGACAGTTCGTGTTAGAGCCTATTCGTTTAACATAGAATCGAATCAATCTAGAATAATCAGAAGTGTTTGAAACATAAATAAAAGTAAAACGAAAATCGAATTAACAGATTAAGACAATTGAGAGAAAGGTTCGAGAGAGCGTATGGAGAAAATTTCTAGGGTTAGGGTTCGTACCTGATGCTATCGATCTGTTTGTGTTTGTGCGATGTTACGAAATGAAGAGGATTGAAGAGATGCACGACTTCTTCTACTGCTACGGGAAAGAACCAGAAACTAGTACATTTAGTGCTTATACGGGCTTCCCCAATAGGCCCACTATTCTAATATGACCCAAAGTTGAGATAAATTATGATAATGGCTTGCTATTTGCACCACCATTGCAGTGCTTTAAATATATTTATTTTTTGACTTGCTTTTTTTTTTTTTTTTTTTTTTTT
>JBBPBS010000753.1:6433041-6444501 GCA_037974835.1 Cicer judaicum | reverse complement strand
GTCACTAATAGTTAAAAAACATACTAGACAAATATATGAAATTCCTATATAAAAAACACGAGATAAAATATTTTTCATTGATAAATATTAAAAAATAATACATAAAAAATATATGACAAATCTTTAATAATGATAAATTTAAAAAATTACTAGACAAATATTTATCACTGATATATAAAAAATACATTATAAATATCTGTTAGTTATAAATATTAAAAAATACGAGGTAAGTACTTATCACTCTTAAAAAACACAACACAATTATTTTTCATTAATACATATAAAAATCACATTACAAATATTAAATATTACATCGACAATAAATAATAATATTAAAAAGAATACAAACTCGTGTGACGTGTGAATGCATGAATATTTTAGTAGTATCTTTTAATTTAAAATTTTAACTGATAGACCATTTTGATGAATGTGCCACTAATTCATCAAAATGGAAAATGAACGCAATGGATGGAGAAGCTCGGGGTCTTTGCCAAGCAATGCTATGGTTCAATGACACTAAGTGCGTGATTGATATGACTCCATAATTTATTGGTAAGTGTGTTTCTAAAATTTAATTTAGCCTTTTGAGAACAATGTGTGTTATGACAATGTTTTTTTGAAATGAAATGCAATGTTGTTAACCTGAAATTTTTGTGAGATATCATAAATGGTGAAAGGAGGACCAAAAATAAAATATTCACTAAGCATTTTTATTTTAAATTTATGCTGTGAAGTATCATGTAAGTTTCTTTTCATTCTTATGAATTGGAATAAAAAATATAGAAAGGTAAGAATCGATCATTACCAGAATCGAACAAAACATATTAAGGTAAATGACAATGATTGACTTTAATTTTAATTTTAGTTGCATGACATGGATTGAATGTTTGTTGCCATTTACTATGCCACACAACAGTGCTTCCAACAACGTTAACTAAATGTTGTTACGTTAAGACTAAACTAACAATCGGAAATTAATTTCAAGGATTTTAATTTTGTTACATTCAAGCACTGATTTGATACTATCAATTATCAACCAGGTTACAATTCATCTACATAAATAGTTAATTTCTAGGACAAAATTAAACACAACTCTTATCAAATTGTTATGATATATTACATAGCAATGAAAGTATAGTACAAAATAAAAATTAGAAAAATAATAGTCACATGTACTTAATTGAAATTCCTTATGTAAATAATACTATGTTATCACCAAAAAACCTGCAGTTTCTGTATATGTAGTATGTACATGGAAATAAAATGTCAGTAGAGTTTTATAATTTACAAGAACTGCGTGAAGCCTTTCCAGGCCATTATCATATACAAGGTTAAATGACAAAAATAATAAAGAACTGCATATTCAAAATTCAGAAACTCAACCCATTATGATTAAAACACCAACACTATAATACTTCAAGAAACATCGTGGCTTTTGGCACCAGTAAATTTGTGGTGCTTAGTGCAAGTTTGAATTAACAGTGAAATTGACAGAATTACAGTGAACCGATTTTGTCAAAAGTTACATTTTTAAAGCTTTTGCAAAACCACAGTGACATTGTAGTTTTGTCATACCTACCGCTTATCCAAACATACAGTTAGATTCCTTACATCTTTCTTCAATATGATTTCTCAACAACCTAATAGCATTTGTAATTCAATACAACTACAAGATCAACAACCAGCAGCTTTTAGAAAGTTATCAAAGGGACTTGCTGTAGGCAGTTGGAAAAAGTGAGGATGATTCTGATATTCTGCTCCACAGAACATGGGAACTTGGCCACAAGTCGGTCGATACAATTCCACAAAATTCTCATCATCAAAGATAGGCTTGTCCTCCTGCATGTTATATATAACTTAATTAGATTAGATATTCCATTTAAAATTTCTATATGTAAATAATATTACTATAAAGTTGTTGGTCATAAATAAAGGTTAATATTAGTCTTAAAAATAATAAATGTGGGTTATAACTTTCACACTGCACATTTTTATCTACAAAATTTAATAAACTTTCATGGGAATGGAAACATATACTCCCTTCAGAATAAAATATAAACGAAAATGGTAGTTGAAAAGTTTATCTATCTGGTTAATAATTAAGACCAGACACGTTAACTTTTCAGTTACCCTTTTTGTTTTATCTCATTCTAGAGTAGTATGTTTACTAAATTTGGATACATAAGCAAGCAACTACCTTCTGAAGATCTACATGGGAAGAGGAAACCATATTTTTTGATTCATCGCCGTGATGTGGTAAAAGGGAGTTCACTGAACATTCTTGCTTTTGTTCAGTACTCATCAATCTAGACATCTTTTGCTTTCCCATCATAAGTACCTCACAGTTATCAGCCATATCCTCGTAAGGTGTATCAAATGCAGTTGATACAGAAATCCTCCCAGCAGGATGAGATGGGTCGAAAACCTACACTCAAAAGTGAGGTGCGAAATTTTGTGTTATTGATATGAGAATAACTTACAACACAATCCAATGAACAAAAAAAAAATGAAAGAGGGAAAGAAATGTGTCACATACTAATTCTAAGAATTGATTAGCACTCAAAAGACTAGGGGCCTCCATGGACAATCTTGGATTTTGTTTTAATTGACTTTCAAATAATTCATAAATAAATTCGTCATCGTTTGCCGAAGTATCCTGAAAAATGTGAAAGTATCAATATTGTCACAACTTTTGGTTATAAATAGAGAGAAAAAAAAATATAGATAGCTATAAGTTTTGAAACAAATCCGTTCTTCAGAAATCCACATGACGCACCTTTATGGTAATATTCATGGTCAACTGAGATCCAAGTTCACATGTATCATCCAGTGAGAATTCTTCTAGCATTTTCTCCTTTATTGACAATAATTCAGCCTGCATTAAAAACCAAAAATTCAGAACGTTCAAAAAATGTGAATATACTTTACCCCTTGATAGTCCAAAGCATACACAAGAAGCAAGAGCTTTACTTTTGAAAAAATGTCCAAGCTTCTGATGATTTCAGAAGCAAAGCATTCCTGCGTTTGGTGTACAGAAGTCAATAATTCTGAAAGTGTGTGTAAGGCCCTATTGTCGTCATCTTTGGATCCATAGCTGATGGTCGGATTGTCAGGTGCACAGCTTACGGTTTGCAACTTGTCTTCAATCAAATGAAGGAAGGGGTCAACCTGATTCCAGAATGTAAAAAACTAAGTTATAAGATGTTTTATTTCCAATATTCTCCTAAAACAAAATCCAGAATCACATCTTTAAAGTTAATGACAAATGCTAGCCAGTTCCTTATATATTGTGTTTCTTTTCAATAAGCAATTTCGAAATGTTGATTCCTTAACTAGTGTCCTATCTATTATTAATTTGATTGCTTCAGCTGAGACAACACATATATTGTGGAAACAGATATAACATTGAATATGCTTTTGAAATCTCCATAATTAGCTTACTGTGAGGAATAACATGCAGGAAATTACATACATTTCTTACCTTTCTCTCTGTAAGCACTGCCTTGGTACTATGGACAAGAGGGACAATGTTGTATGCTTTTGAAGAAAACATAATCATTGAAATTGCCAAAGTAAAGAGTGATCTCCGACGAGATGGAGGCAATGGCCCTACAGAAACATTAGGAATTATGAGATGAAAGGATTGATTTTCCAACGTCACGGTATGTTTGTTCTATCCGGGTATCCTTTTTGCATCCACTCCCAATAGAAATGTATCTGGTTTCAAGTCAAATGGATATATAGAATATTTTTCATATGGTCGTATATTTTGCAAGATTTTCTTGGTAAACAACTTGTGTAATTCATCAAAAGTACTGGTTTCTTATTAATCACAATCCACCATTTAACATTCAACTGGCTGCCCAATATTGCAATTCACTTCACATCCTTTTGGCTTCAAATTTCTTATAGGAACCAAATTTAGTCCCTCTTTCTTGAGGGACAAAGTCAAGATGACCTAAGGAGCTTCTCTATCTCTTATATTATTTACTAAGGGCTCTAACCCTCCTCAAAAACCATTTCTTCTTCCTTGCAAATCGAATTAGCCCTTCATATACTTGGAATCAATCACTAGTCCTTTGTAGCCTATGTCAACAGCAATGGAAGCTGCAAAGGCAAGCATGGTGAGGCTGCCATTATCTAGTTAATTGTGGCCCAAAATCAGCATTTAACAGCTTTTGTTACCGACCATCTTTTAGTCTAAACCTAATTTTAAGCTTAAAAATTTCCTTCCTACCAATAAAAGACCAAATAGAAAATCCAATCACGTGTCAATAGTGCCTACCTATTAGACTAGATTCAGTGGTAAGGACAATCAAATTTAAGTTTATCATAACTGAATGCTCACCTTCTTTAAGAGAAATATTCCATAAAGAAAATGCAAGTTGAAAACTCCGAACTATTATCTCGTGAAAAGAATTCTGCAAAGACAAGAAAGTTTTTTAAAGGAAAAGTACAGAAGTAGACAGTCTTAAAGCTTTTCTCTCCCTAAACAATGCAAACCGGCATACTAGATCTTAGAGAATAACTTAAAACTATATGGCAGATCATGGACATCAATATTCTACAGTCGGTACCTTCACAAACTCAATATAACATCCATGGTAGCATTATAGTTTATAGGGAAATACAAACATTAGATCAGCAAAATTGAGTCCCAGTAGACATTTTAGAGACAATAGATGAATAGAATAGAATAGCAAAGTTCCACATATACTCATCAAAACTGTCCTAACCAACCCACAAAACATGCTTAATGCTAGAGCAGCATCAAAGAGTACAGCCAACATCAAAGCTACAATTAACCTAGTTCCTCTTATTCAGAAGGGACAGATTGGTTTGTCCATGTTTTCTTAGCTGTAAAATGCTATTGCTGACTACATTGTATAAGTACAACCAATCCCGACTATTGCTTGTCCCTGTCCCCCCGAAAAGTTAGTATTGCAAGTATCACATATATTATCAGGAAAAAAACATAGCACCATACAAAGAGAAGGAGAAGAAGCTCTTTGAAATTATTCAGTTACTATACGAAGAAATATTATAATCATGAATCTAGTAATAACCTTAGCTTTAGAAACAAGCAGTGCCAAGCTGTATGTATGAGCAATTGCTTCATAATTTGCAGGCATATTTTCAGGAGAGATAGACTGTGCCCAAATTGATGATACTAATCGGTTTATCTGATGCCTACTCAGCCTGAGGGCAACAATCTCCTGTACTCAAGTGAAAATAAGATCAGTAATGTTAACCATGGTAACATCCCATTCAAGGCAATGTAAAACAGAACACGTTGTAATGTATACTCATAAGTACAATGTAAGACTTACCGAGTTATGATTGTCACTGTTTGCAGTAAATTCGTCCCATTTAGTTTGTAGAGGAGGGTTATTCACACTAGAACCCCTACTATGGCTTGACTTCAATCTGTTTATGATCCCAACATTGCTATTAGTTGGTTCAATCACTCCAGTAACGTTTTCTTTGTTGTACTGACTTAATAATCTTACACTTGAAGAACGTTTCTCCAGTCTTAGTTTCTCAAATAAAGACGCTGAAGAAGAGAAAAAAGAGACTGCTCTCGAAAGTGATCGTGGAACACCCGATGCCTTGGAGTCAGAAGCAGTTGGCACAACAATGACAGAAAAGATGCGGTGAGCTACCACCCGTATCTCGTGATCTGGATGGACCATAGCTAGGAGTAGTTGATGAAACAATGCCTCAGGGAATGCCTATGGACGAAAAGTAACATAACTTTTAGTATCAAATATATCCATGAAACTCAAAGCCACAAATCATTGAGGGAAGAATTAAAGCAATGATATCCATTCCTTGCCTTTTTCTGATAGGACAAATTTGGTAAGGAGGCTACAATTTGAGAAGTCCGATAGACAGCATAGACAGTTGTTCTGGATGTCATTGTATTAGTTGAGATATTCTCTAACATCACAGCCATTACTTCAAGAATTGGGTCTGCTTCTCCGACCTGTTTATGAGTAGCAGCTTATATTTATCTTTTTACCTTTATGGTAAATCTAATAATGAATGATATATATAACATCATTCATCTAAGTTTGAAAAACAACATAAAACCAACAAATCTATAACAGTTTAATTTGTATGCCCCGACAATATAAAACTTTTTTAGACGTGTATCTAGTCAAATCACACAATGATGCCACTTTGTTATGTTAGTTCCTAAAATATCTTTACAAATATTTACATGAGATATGATTGGATGCATGCATGGGTAAAATATTTTACACTGATAGTGCATACAAATTAAATCCAATCAATAAATACTTCAACTATTCTGAAAGTTTCGGCATAAACTTGATTGAAAGTTGTGGGAAGAGTGAGGTACCTTATTTGCTAACTGAACAAGGCATTTATCCACAACATTCCTGAAATTCTTATTCCATTTGATTACATCATTGTCCGGATTTGAGTTATCTAGGCAACAGTGTATGGTCTTCCGCAAATGTCTCATCATGTCACTTACTGAACCGATTATTGATACAGAAGGTTGAACCTTTGCATATTGAGCAAGTGAAGTGGCCACCTCAACGATGTCCAGTTGCATGTTGGGTTCTTTAAGGACAGTTTTATGATCTAAATGCTTAATTAACATTGACAGCAATACATGTGTGTTTTTCTCTGCAATAACCAGATGGAGGAAAAATGATAGAGAAAACTTAAGAGTAATTAACAAAAGATTATATGACATAGGAGAACTTTATGGTCAAGCAAGAAAAATAGTATACCAGAATCATCCATCAAAAATAGTATATCCTTCAAAACAGAAAAAGCAAGGCCATGGTTTATAGACCATAAATTTCCGCTATCGAAGTATCGGAATAAAGATTCCATTACGCGGCGTATAGTAATCCCTTCCTTGGCTAAATTGGCCATATTATGTAGACATACCCCAGACCAAAAAGAGGGGTTCTTGTCATCTTCCCTGCATTAATTTATGGAACATAAACATTGAAAGTTAATGATATAAATAGAAGACAATCCATTTCAAAGAATTTCTGCTGAATAAAACAATTACATTGCAAAATTTACTTCGCCTTTGTCGTTAACAACTGTACTCCAAGGCGGATTTCTCTTTTTGACATCTAGCAAAGGAGATGTTTGAGCCTCATTGGTGGTGTCGTTCTCAGTACCTTGTTCCTCGTTAATGTTATCAAGACTTGTGGAATTTTCCTTAGGAATTTCATAGTTTTCCAACACAGCTGAAACAATCTATAATGCAGTAAAATTTTCAGCATCATCAAACAAGATATTTGATAGTTTTTATCAAAACCAATATAAATTACATGAGGATAGAATCAAAACTCGCAAGTAAATGTCAGAAACTTAACTAGCAAGAATTAAACAATAAATGATAAACTGATAATGATTTTTTTTCAAGAGAGAACATAGACATGATGCAAATTGGAATAAAATGCCCTCGCTCTTATAAAGCTCATACGTAAGAGTATGAAATTTCGTCAATTTGACAAAGATTGACTTAATGGAGGGATATTACCAAATCTTCACAGCAAATTAAGCCTGTAAAATCCCTTTGAGGGAAAGAGAAGTTCCTGATTTCAAACATTGATTTGTCATGCACTACTATAGTTTTGAAAATGCAATGAACATATTATTGATTACTACAAGTTCAAGCATATGTAGTAGCTTTTCACATAAGATGGCCACAGATATGGGCATGGTTAAGATTAACCAAAGCAGTGGATGACAGTTTTTATAAATTATTTTCATAATTACCAAAATATAAAGGTCCTTTTTTATTCCCAAACAAATATAAGATTCTCAAGATAATTCTCCTGCATTAATTTTCTCTGAGTCCTACCCTCATATCCTCCATGACTATTTCATTGATATACTCATAAAAATTAAACTCGATTCGTAAGCGGGAATAATAATCCCTCAAACAATGTTCATGTATTCAATCTTTTTGAGCTGTACCCTCATGTTATCCATTATCATTCCTTTATGTGGTACTCTTATGTATTATAGTAAGAAGTATTTGGAGAAAAATAAGCAGACCACACAATATACTATGTCCACAATTTGCTGTAACTACATATATATTCTCTCTATAAAGAAAAACCACAAAAATCATTATAACAAGATCTGAGAAAAACCAGAAAACTAAGTATTCATAACATTGAAGAAGTAAATAATCTACTTACATTATCAAACTCGACAGATATGTGAGAGTGTTCGCCCATAAACCGAACCTACAGAGCAGAGTATTTGATTTAATTCTAAAGGATATGTATACAGATTTTACAACCCTTGAATAAATGAATAAAATTTATGGCATGGTCTATGACCTAAGATTTTTTATATAAAGAAAAATGACTGATATAAAATAAAACACTTCTAATCATAAACAAAGAAAAAAGGGTTCAAAAACAAGAACAACTACGGTGATCCCAATTGTCTATCCACAAAGGTCCATAAACATGCTAACCAGCCACAAACATGATAAGAAAGCTCCTTATCGTGCATTTGTAGTTTGTACATACATGTTCAAAATAGAGAAAGTTCGAGAACTTATTGGACAATCTAAGATAAAAGAGACAGATATTGTAGTCAAAGTATTTGGAATTAATGTACAAGAAAAATTATTAAAAAAACTCCAACTCTTGTTGTAAAAACATGATCATGAAGCTAATTTGATTCCTCAGAAATATGCAACATGTTATTGTCCAAGATCTTATCTAAATGTTAAGAACAATTGTGGAATCATAAAATAAATACCATTGATGAAAGAGCTTTCAAACCAGCGGAACGGCGAATTCTAGCCCTTTCATCTTCTCCTGTTTCTTGAGCTAATTGACACAGCTTTGGAATAACACCTTCTAAGCTGAATAGGTAACTTCCATCAACCTGCAAATGTTTAAACATATGCGAGTCTCAAGCATTATTCTAGTAAAAATTTATAACGATGAAAAGAAATTTCGGTTGATATTATTCTAGTAAAAATTAAAATTTGTAACTGTAGAAGCAGTGAAACAAACCTGATTATTTACAAAATCAAAAAGAATGTTACATCCAATAACTCTCATTTCATCCTGCCGTGTTTGATCCAGCAGTGTGTGGATAATACTTAGCAAACTACTAGCAAACAATGGCCTATCAACAAACATAGAAACAATAAATCCTCGATGTTAAGCAAAGAGCGCAAAAAGAACTTAATGTAAAATTAACAGCTTTTAACTTCAAAGATATTTTAACAGCTATGTATTAAGCCATTTATACAAGCATAAGATAAGAAATATTGAACCCACATTTGTTCTTTACAAGAAGACAAAAATTTCTTGTAAATACTCATGACAATTCTTGTTGAACGAAAATTCTCGTTGCGTAGCTCCTTGTAACACCTTTGCTCAAGAGCATTCACAATCTGATCACCAATTACATAACTTCAGTGAGAGTAGATACAACCTTTAAGCACGCGGAAACTTGGGTTTTTCTCAATAAGATAATCAAAACAATTTTATAATCTAGTTACTGAAAAAAACAATAGAAAAATCATAGAATGATGCAATATATAAGATCAGATGTAACAATTTTGGTGTGAAGCTTTTGCTTTTCGTTAAAATATGCCATACCTTTGGGATGCGTAAAGGATTTTTGGCAGCATAATCACAAAGTTTTCCTATTTTCCTATCATTTAGCCCTTCTTCCTGTCAACTCATAAAAGAGACATACAAACATATGCATTAAACAACCCGAGTTTCGTGAGACATACAAACAAGTAAAGAAAGAACAAAAAAAGAGTCAATTAAAGAGACATATACATATGACTTGTTTAATTTGAAGTCTTGCATAACGCTATAGGCCACCATCATGTAACAATGGATTTTTAATTAGTACATAACAATACCAAGCTTTCATTGTTTAGCTACATGGAAGCATTACAAGCATATGCATCATTACTCAAATAGTAATATTTGCATGCCTTCACCAACCTACTTAAACAACATAATTGACATCAAACCAACATAAATTACAATTCATTGTAGGTAACTACTTCCTTCAGCATGGCTAGTGGCTACGTTACACAGATTTGACTTCTCCGAAGTGAGCAATCCACTTTAAAGGCAAAAGTAAGTAATTTCAACTGTTGATAAGAAAATTGACAATTGATGCTATGTACACATGTATAAGATTACTTACTTTATCCCCTATGGTGGTTTGTCCTATTTAAAGGATTTAAATGTACAATACACATGCAATGTGACATGACTAGATAGCAGTGTAGTTAAATAGCATCTATTGTGGCGCTGTAATGCTATAACATAGCATAACTTGAACAAACTAGTATTATTTTGCAATACACTATTTAGTACAAAAGATTGTTAAATAATGTCTATATAGGTGGTATAGCAATGTTGCATAGCAGAATTTGAAGAAACTTCTATTTTCCAAAATATGAGATTGATAACATGGAACCATCCAAAAATGAAAGAAAACAGAAAAGGCGGACCTGGTTACGAGGGAAAATTTCAGCAATGAGCTTCTTGTACCTCTTGACAGGTTGTCTAGACCTTGTCCTTAAGGCAGGACAGAAGAAACAAAGGGAACCACAAGCAGGCAAAACTTGGCGGGAAACCACACCAGATATCGCAGTACTCATTTTTCAATTCCAAAACAATATCAACCCAATTAATTAGTTTTGAGGGAAATTCATTCAAAAATGTGAACCAAATTTGGCTTGAAATTATTCTCTCTTTCCCTTCTTACAACAATCAGAAAAATCCGATTTTGAACATGAAGAAGGGAAAGAAAGGCTAAAACATGAAATGGGTACCCTTCAAATTGAGCCACAAGCCTGCAGATAGAAAAATCTGAAATGGGATAATGCAGCACTAGAATTTGATCCTTCAAAGGATAATAAGTAGAAAAAATAAATAAAAATGTAATTGATAATGTCAAAAATTAAGGAGCAGAATGTACCACCGATGTATTATTATTATGCATGAAAATCCCTTAAAACGCGGGAAAATGTTTGAGAAGAAGAAGAAGAAGAAAAAAACAATGTGATTTTATTATTGGGATGTCGGGGACAGAAATGTTTGTAACGAAAACAGGCGAAGGCACAGAGGAAAGGGAAATGTGCAGCACATTGTAACGGTTTCTGGGACCCACATTTACCCTCTTCCTTTTCCTTCCTCTTCTTCCTCTATAGTTTATTGTGCTAATTATTGATTGATTAATTAATTATTGACTAATTAGTTAATGTGAGGCACCTCCTTCTAGATTTGATTCTCAAAATAGTCTTTAATGTAACAATGTTATTGTTGCTTCTGTTTTTTTTTTTCCTTTCTTTTTTTATATCTTTTTATGGTTAGAATTTTGTTATTTTATTTTCTTTTGATCTACTTTTAGGTTATAAAAAAGTAATACTTAATATTTTGCATCATTATTGTAAAAAAAAAA
>JBBPBS010000753.1:6409024-6432528 GCA_037974835.1 Cicer judaicum | reverse complement strand
AAATTATAATTTTGTATAAAATGACAAAACCCGCCATACTTATTTGTTAAATTAATTTATTAATATTTTATTTTTAATTTAATATTAAATTCTATTATTTTTTTTTATATTTTATTAGATTTTAATTTCTGTATTTTAAATTTTATTTTATAAATGTAACTTAATAAATTAATGTTCTTATCTTGCTCGATGTTAATCCAACTTGTATTCAAAATAATAGTATAATTAGAGAAATAGAATATAATAATATTTTAGATTAGTTTATCATGTCTCATTAAACACTAAATTGATACACATGATATGATAATTTATTTATATCATGTTTTTATCACATCCATCAAACTAATTAACTCTAAATAGATTTGTCCCACCCAATATTTGAAATATGATTTACTACATTTGTGAAAATTAGGAGTGAAAATATATCAAGGCTATTTGAACTTTGCAAAACTTAAGTCTAGTCTAATAAAAAAAAAGGCATAAGTCTTGTTTATTCTTTGTCATATATTTGTGTTTAGATCTGAATTTTTCTTTTTGAAAGTTAAGTATGATCTACTAGTCTACTTAAAGGACTATTTCATATTAATTTATTGAAATAAGTAATTTAATTTATTTTAAAATAAACTAACCAACTAATAAACTAATGAAATTAATTTCTATTTGACATTTGATATAGTTTTTGTCCTCATTTCTTTAAAGCCATAATTTATTGAAACTTTGTTTTCCTAATCATTATATTATTTTTTTTTTCGTACAACTTTTTTTTGAATAGACTATCAAATTAGTTCTTGACACCGTTAATCTAAATTATACTTTAATGTTATTCTTTCGTGTAGAGAATATTTTGATAGAATTTTAGTAAAGATAGAGACTAATTTGATAGTTAATGTGTCATATATATACAATTAACATCGTCAGATTATAAAGATTAGAAAGTTGAAGTTAACTGAAAAATTGTTGATAAAAATAAAGACTATTTTAAAATATTAATAAAATAAAAAACGTACTTAAAAATGACACACAAAATAAGAATTTTACGAATGAAAGATCAATTTAGTATTGTTTTTTTTAGAAAGAGAAATTGAGGAAACAACTTGTTTTATTTAATGTGTGACAAGTGATAAAAGAAACTATAAGATGTGTACTCTTTTGTATATGCTACATTGCTAAATATTCTATGTGCAACAATTTCTATCAAATTCTTATTCACACAACCTTTTTCTATCAAATAGTACAAAATAATGTTTACAAACTTGGTCATTCGATCGACTTAAAATATGATTCTTCTTTTAACTCTACACTTATACTCACTCAAGAACTACCACCATGATCCCTATCAACATGCTTCACAAGAGAAGCCGGGTCCAAAAAACCTTTACTACACTTAGGACATGCAGAGATTGGCACCTTCTTTCCTTGATGAACTTTTTTCACATGATCCACCAAACTAGTAACTGATGAAAACTTTGCACTACATTGAGGACACTTCTCCTCCATTTGAAAACTCTGCCATGCTTGGTTAATTTCACCACCCAATTTAGAAGCCAAGTCAATAAGGCTTGAAGTCCATTTAGATGAATTGGGTTTTGACTCTTCTGTACTATTACTCCTATTATTCAAAAGACTACTCATAAATGAAAAATTTGTTTCCAATTTTTTGGGACCAGAACATTTGTGATCAGCTCCAAACCTATGCTTCAAACAATGTTCTACCTGACAATCCCTACACTTGATTGTGTTTGAGAATACTAGGGTCTCTCTGCATCCTGGGACAGGACACTTTTTCTTCTTTGTGACTTTGTCATAATTTGATGGATCACAATCTGTGTTGACATGATTCTCCCAAACTATATTTGGATCTTTATCAGGAATTAGGCGAACCCCTTTGGCACAAAGTGGACATATAACAACTGTGATATCATTTTTGTTGGGTTTTGTACAGTTATGTTTTATATAACTTCGGTGCTCCAAACAATATACCTGCAAATGATATCACTATTAGTAAGTGTTTCAATAATACTTAATTAAGCTATTCAATAGAAACTTGAAAGGACAAAATATCTGCTCAAAAACCAATATATCAGGACATTGAGTGATTTGTTGGACAAACACAACCTATTATATATTAAGCACGAATGTTTACAAATCATTTAAAATTTTAATATTTTTATACTTGAGAGATAATTTAATTGATATTAATTCAACGAGTTCAATTTTAAAGAAATACATACAATATATTCCCTTAAATATATCGAATAAAAGAAAAAGAAAAACCTGATTACAACGATCACATGTGAAGGGTAAGAAATCGATGAGTCTGCAATGAGAAAGAGCACAATGCTTGCCTAGATCTGGGAATTCGGGTGTTCCCATGATCCAAAAAAAGCTGAACCTGAAAAGAAGAAACAAAAATCCTTTCAAATAAAAATCAAATTGATTTTGAAAATGTGAATTACGCGAATATAGAGATGTCCCAACCAACACACAAATCCAAGAATGAGAGGCCATTGTCTCTTCTCTAATTTCACGCTGTTATTAATAAAATTAGTATTCATAATTTTAGTTAATTCATTCATTCGACCATATGAGACCATTTGATTAATCTTCTATCAATATACAACATAGTTAATGGTTTTTCCCCTTTCAAAATGTACTTTTTGATTCTTTTATTTGATATATATTGGCTTTGTTTATAACTTCATTAAATAATTTTTCAATATTATTTCTATTAAAAGATTAATCTTTTTAGTATTACATTAATTTCATAAAAGATTAATTTGATGCTGATTTCAAGACCAATTATTAATATCATAAAGTGATGTCTACTGTATCACAATAAATTTTTTTTAGATAATATTTAATTTTAGTATACATTTTGTTTCAACAAAAGAGGTTCAAAAAAGAAGAAATTGAATTATCTACTTTGATTGATTTTTAGGTGACTCAGGTGAGTTTAATGTATTTTAAAGAAAAATTGATAATTAAAATAAATTAATAAAAATTATTTAAATAAGAGAAAGAAAATTTAATTAAGAGATATACAAAGAGAAGGGAAAACATACGTTTGCAATCTTATCATAATAAACTATTTTTTATAAGAAATATTCTCATAAGAAACGTGTATCATTTTTTTAGCAGGCAATATCTCAACATTATATAAACACCTTAAAACAAACAAGTATTAGATTCAAGTATGATCCATTAAATTTTATATTATTTAAAACTAAATTAAATATTAAATATATAAAAAAGGTAATTTATATAAATATTATTTGAGTTAGAAATATAATATCAAAAACTCTTTTAATCTTAAAATATTTATTTTATTGTTACCCCGCATACCCATAATCCATAGCGATGTCTCTATTTTCAAAGTATCATGTTGCAAATACCGATGTCTCTATTTTCAAAGTCTGCCTCTATGTTTAATTAAATCAGTTGCATCAATTTTTCTTAATTTATATATATATATATATATATATATATATATTTAAAATTCCAATAAATAATAATCTTGCAGTTAATAAATAACGTTTAATAATATGTAGTTGTGTTTGTTTAATTATGTGGGTTTTATTGATGTTCTTTGACATGTGTTGATGGTAATATTTTTATATATTCTTTTATGAAATTGTGTCTTTACGTTAATTGTTGATTTTCATTAGATTAAGAAATTTTTAACTATTTATAATCTGACCTTCTCGACTATTAGTTATTTATTTATAAGTGTAAATAATGTCGAAATGCCGTATATTAATTTGTATTATTAATTATATAAATATTCATTCATTTACAATGTAAAGACTCTAAATCATCTTATTTATATTGAGGTATAACCGGAAAATAAGGATAGGATATACCGTAGAACTTTTTTTTTTTGTTGACAAAGTCCTAATATTTCTAAAACAGTTGTTTTGGTACAAAATCAAAAAACTAAAACGACACAAGTTTTAGAATGAAGAGAGCATTGTCCCATTAACAAAATATATTAAGGAAATTTGTTGGATTTGATCTAAATTATGAGTAAAATAAATAAATTTATTTTTACTTAATTAATTTTCTTTAATTTAGTTATTAATAAATTTAATAATACCATCAATTTTTAAATTTTTTATAATTTAGTCAATAAAATAGAGAGTTTTCATTCAAACATATTTTAAGAAAGAAGAACCCAAATTCTTCAAATTTGTATTATCGTGAATAAAATACATATTATTTATTACTTTCTATGTCTCATATAATGATAGACTTATTTGACCAATTTACACCTTTTAAAAAATATATAGATATTAGAAAAAATAATACTTACTTTTTTTACCAAGAAAGTAATACTTTTACAATAATCAACTATTAATGTATCCATCATTAACATTAATGCAAATTGAAAATAATAAATTGAGAAAGATATATGTAACATTAATTATAGTACAATTACAAAAATGAATATTATTTGGTCAACATTAGTAAACTTACACACAACAACAACTACCAAATTTGAGTTGGATTTGGACACAAACATCGACGTTAACAATATTTGCAAGGCTTAAGTCCATTATTTGCATACTGGATTCTTGAAATGTCCAAAAGTATTTCCCAAATAAGCAAATTATGATAGTCCAAACTGTGGAGGAGGCAGGGCATAGACTGAAGAGTCGCATTGAAGTGTGTCCTTCAGTGTACTACTATACTAACACACTGCTCATGTCAACTGATGAATTCAACCACCCAATTTAGGACAATACTTAGGAAGCCAGACCTCACAATGTACACTCTCAATTTGCCAATACACTATTGCTGCAAGGAAAATAGCATCCAAATTTTCAACAAAATTCACCTTATTCTTTGTTTGGGGTCACTGTCACAACATTAACATGTGACATCTAAAAGGACAAACTTGGTTGGGACTTGTGAGGATAAATCAAAATCTATTTTTAACCTTAGTTTGCATTTCCATAAACCAATAGCCCCCCCTACCCACTCACAAGCTTAGATTCCTTGCAGTCAATACATTTATGCACTCACCTAATTTTCATTTTAATTGTTCAATTTTAATGAACTGACATCTTTCTCAAATGGTCTAACTACAAAATATAAAATTAAAATATGTACTGTTTGATCTTAATCGGACATTTCATATCGTAATTCATTTTTACCTTTTTGAATTATACTATTAATTGAGCTAATGTGTAGTCATAAAAGCTTTTGGCCTTCATATATGTTTTTTGCACCTCAAAAGTCACACCTGCTTTTAAATTTTTAATATGTTTAATAAATTAACATGAAAAAAATCAAATAAAGTGGAGGAAGGAAAATAAATGTAACATAATAATAACATGAAAGGACAAAAATAACAAAGATATATTCATGACAATTGGAATCCTATTCTACAGCTACAATGATTTTTCTCTAATCAAAGATTATAATTCTACCTAAAAAGAATATTTGAAAAGTTTATATATTTGATCTATATAATATACCAAACTCACATGACACTTTAATTGTGGTCTATATATTTCAAAATCTAAGCTTTGTGCTATCTCATTTCCCCATATTTTTTTCCATTATTTGCCAACTTCTCTGTCCTGCATTAAATCACATGCCAAAATAGTTCACCCTTTTTCATCTATTCTCAGTTTATGTTTCCTTCACCAAAGGCCTAACTAATTAATAGTTCATATTCAAAGTTTGAAATCAGCAGAATCATCATCATGGATGGAAAGCAAGGGAGTGAAATGCAGCCACCACAAAAAGTGGCAGAACAAAATCATTATTATTCACATAGATCAATTGAGACACTTATAGTAGTGATAGCAGTGATCACTATAGTAGGTGTTATTGCAGGAATGATTGCAAGGTTGTGTGGTGGAAGACACTTTGGAGGAAATGGTGAGAATGACATCGAAGGTTGGGTTGAAAATAAGTGTAGAAGTTGCATTGATGCAGGACTTTCACCAGAAGCACCTAAATCTGAAGAACCAAAAACAGGAGATGAGAGTAAATGAAAAAGAACCAAAGTCAGTAAGTATAGAACTTAATTGATGAATGCTTTGTTTTTATACAGCTTTAGAACAAGTGATGTATAGAGTAGCAATGTGTTAGTTGTAGAACAACCTAAGCTTATTCATGTTGTGTTATTGGACTTGCTATTTCTTGCTCATTATTCAGTATTGTGATTTCTTCTTTTCATTGTCTTAATTTTGTCCTACTTAGTTTATTGAAACAAAACATATACATATTCCAAGTTGCTTGGAATTCAATATTAAAAGTTGTGTATGGACTATTAAATTAGGGAATTTAGCTCTAGTTCATTTCATTCAACACATGCACTTTTTGTTTTTGTTATTGTAGCATATATCTTTTGAATGCTAGATGAGATCCACTATTTTCACATGCTATCATTTTTAAGTCAGTATAAGAGGAGCTATTTATCACGAAAAGGCCTAATTTGTGTTGAAAATATCTTATGGGGATTACTTTGGGCCCTATAGGCTTAACTTTTGGCATAAATCTAAAATGACGTTGAAATTCAACACTACAAAGCAAAAGTTCTTCAAGCCGTTACCCAATGCTATAAAAAGCAAAACAAACTTTCCCACCTTTCTTTATTGCCGTTGCTATTAATCATCAAACCAACTTTCAAAAAAATAATTCAATTTTAATATTAATATGTTGGTAATAATAAATGTGAAACTTTTAATATATTTAAAACCAAACACATTTTATTATTATAGTAATCTAAAAATACATATTTGAAATCTGAACCGAATGACATTAATCAAACTGTCTCAGTTGCACTGACTGTGTGCAATCTAAATCCGAATACCATATACTAGAGTTGGAATCAACATCTCCAAATTAGATTATTAATCTTAGTTGAGATCTTAAGCACTAAGAGACCATTAATTTAGACACTATAGAGTACATACACACACTAGTGACTAGTGTATAGATTTGGAATTTACATGTGTAAATAATACAAAGTTTGAGTCATATGAATGAATCAAACAATTGACAAATATAACAAATAATGTTTAAATAATGACATGATTCGCTATAAATTAATATCCTAATATTGGATATCAATTATATCAGCACACCGATATAAATTGTAGCGAATGAACTATATTAGAACAGCAATTTGCAGTGAATCATGTCATTCTTTTATATACATCATCATATGTACATTAAATCTATTCACACAATCGATGATTTAGAGGCCTTTCTCTGTTTCTAGGAGTAACTAGGACAGAGAGGAGTAACATGTCCTATGTAAGACAATTCAACATTGTTGCATAAAGCATTGGCAGCTTCTCCTTCTTCACATTGCAAATCTATGTTTTGCAATACTATCTTATTGCATGGAAATTTCTTGCTGCAATCAAACTTCACAGCAATATCAGAAGCACTTTTACCCATTATATTCTGGTACAACACGTTACTAATTTGAACTGCAGAATCATTCTGCAAAAACCACACAAAATCATTGAAAATAATTAAGTAGCTATATATGTGTGTTTTTGTTGTATACCAAGAATTGTTAAATTATACCTTTTTTTTGCATGGCTTTTTTTTCTTGTCACAGTAATTTTGGTCTATTATTATGGGGTTGGTCACATTGTCCATTTCAATGTTCATAAATTTGATGTTGCTAGCACTTCCTGAACCTCCCTGCATTTAATCACGCCAACCAAAGGAAGCTTATATATTAACACATCACAATTTGATAAAAATGATTTTATTTATATATTTGTTTTTGAGACGTGTTATAATTTTTCCTATGCTTAAAACGTTTAAAAAATCACTTAATGTTTTTATATGAATGTGAACGATCAAATTTATGATACTAAAATAATGTTTAGTCTAATAAGAGATTTCATTATGTTCAATGGGGAGGGGAGGTGTTTAATGTAGACAATATGTTGTGGCAGGCAGATCAAACATGTTGGGTGAATTTGGTTTATGGGTAAGGTTGGTAGAAATTCGTTACATATTTTTTCTTTTCTTTTTCAACCCTTGTACGTTCTTAATAATTTTGTTTATATATAAAGAATAAAAAGAAGCAAATTTAAAATTACCGGCCACGTCTTAATTCTAACTCCATTTGCAGTTCCAGAAATCTTAGCTCCATTCACTATAACTTCCGAAACAAATTCCTTGGATTTTCCAGCCCCCAAGCTTCCAATACTGAAAATATATATAATCATATATAAATAATACAATATAACAAAATTAATTTACAAAATGAAGAATTATTTACTGTAAAGTTAATTACCTAATGCCATGGCCGGGCCCACAAGTTATGTTTGTGGCTTCTACGTTCCTAGATCCATGTACAATTGATATACAATCGTCACCTAAAACAAATTCATTGAAAATCAATTTTATTTTTGGGGTCTTAACTCTTCATTTTTAAGGGAAAATAAATCTTAGTAATCTGGATTAAGAATTGCTTCAGGCATAGATCGAATTTGGTACATCTGATGGATTCAATATTAATTGAAGTTTATTGTTCAATAACTTTGGTAGAAAATCAAATTAATTTAGAGATATAGTACATGTGCATTTCAAGTATTAATTTTTTATTAATTATGATTTACCAGTTCCTATAAGAGAGTTAGAGATTTGGATGTTTTGCGTATTGGTGACATGAATCCCATCAGTGTTAGGACTATCTTCTGGTGCTGACACATTGAGATCAAAAGCTTTAACATTCATGGAATCCTGGAATGACACGTGGATTTGTTGTGCATTTTCTATAGTCAAGTTCTCAACTATCAAGTTCTCACAACTATCAAATGTTAGAGCCTACAAAAACAAATTCAAACCAATATATTGTTAATTAATTCATTACCAAATACTTCAATCCAATTAAATTTTTCATCATGGACCAACTTGAATAATCAAATGACGATGATTGAATTAACGAGTATGAAACAAAAATATAAGTAAAGTTATATATATACCGTTGGGGCATCCTTGCAAGACTGCAAAAAGAGAAAAGAAACATAAAAATATTAATCATAATTTGAACATGATGAATTATTGAATTATATAGTTCAATATAAGACTAACTTGATGAAAAAAAAATGGGTTACTTTAATATAAAAAAAAAAAATGAATGAGTTATTTTAGATATCTTAACTCGCTTTTTGTTCCTTTTGCATGAGTTTTGCCACCATATGTTTCCTTTTCCATTAATGGTTCCACCACCATTAACTATTAGATTTTGAACATTAACAAATACAAGCCAATGTCTTTGATCTTCACTGTAATCTGATGGTTCCTCTGATGCTTCAAGACTTCCAGATAACTAACAATTTTTTGTTACAAATTATTGCACATACATATATGGTTAATTATCATCAAAGTTATTACTCTTTAAGATATTGATTAATTATATATTATTTAATTAAAGGGTGAACCTTAAAATTAAAAAAAACATGATAAATTAATTAATAATCACTATAGCTTAATTTATATTTTAAATTTGTAACTGACCTGGAATGTTATGTTAGATTTGCAAGGACCAGAGAATCTGATTGGTTTGAGTAGATAATAATTATCAAGAGGCACCAAAAGAACTGCTTCCTTTGAAGAACATACTATTTCCCAAGCCTTCTTAAATGCCTGAATATTAGTTTTATTCCATATGGCCAATAATAGAATAATTTATGTTATTTCTTTAATCATGAGTAAACCAAATTATAATACATGTATTTTCTATCCAAAAAAATTAATACATGCATAGAAAAATTAAATTAGTGACAAAAATTTAAAAGAAAAAGTATGAAATATCTGTCTCTAATTTCATCGTTAATTCTACTTTCTTATTAAACACATATTGTTATTGAAAAAAATAAAAAAATAAAAAATGTTGGACTAGGTTATTATATATTTAGTACCTGTGTGTCATCAGTACAACCATTCCCTTTAGCTCCATAATCATTGACATTAACAATTTGAGTGCCACCAAAAACATTTGTGTTTTGGTTAATCATGTTTTTAAAAAATAATAATGTATCACCATCATCAATGGAAGGTGAATGATCAACGTATGTAGTAATAAGTGGGGCCTCTTGGAAGTTGCTATAACAAGCAACAAATGAAATGATGATGGTGAATGAGAGTAGGAAATGTCTTGGGAAGAGGGCCATAATAATATTATAGTCCCTTTATTTGTATATTATAGAGAAAAATATAGCTTAGTTTGGTATATGGAACAAACGATGGTGGGGATGTGTATTTATAGACCAAGGAAATTAGTTATAAAAATGTTGGTTTTTCTTCTTCGTCTCATATATATGGCTATAACGGTATGGAAGTATTAAGTGTTTGTGTATATTAAAAAAAGGTAAAGGGATATTGAGACGAAATGATCAATCTATCTATAGACCACACTCTCACTTTTGTTCCATACATGTTGTAACCAAAATACCTCAAATTTATCATTAAATTATGTGATTTATGAATGCATGTGCATCAAAGTATAGTCTCTTATGGGAATATATTTGTACATATTATGCATCCATAATCAATAATACAATATGTATAAGTGATTATGGGTATTTTCTAGAAACAAAGATGTTCGCTATGCATTTGTAATGTTTATATTCGATTATGTTACATACAAGAAATACACATAAGTGATTTTTGCAAAGAATATTAAAAATGTCATAATTGATTATTCCATTTAGATTAATCATAAATGAACAAAAATTGTCTGTTTGAGAAATTTTTATTTGAAAACAATTTTAAAGAAATTTTTAAAGTGGGTTTGACATAGTTTTTGAAAATCAATTTTTAGAAATTTTGTGAGTTTAAATAAAATTCAAAAAAGATTTTTCTACTAGTTACATATAAATCCTAAAAGCAAACAATTAATACATGAAATAAATATATTTTTTCACTTTTTGTATGGCTGTAACACATAAGCAAATCTTTTATCCATCATTAAAATAAAATATTTCTGTCAAAACATAAATTCATACACAAAAATTCACATTGGCATCAACCATATCCCAATACTTGACTTCTATTCTCACCAAGAAACAACAATCTTCTACTTTATATTTTTCATGAAATACCATTCCCAACCCATGAGTACATAGTAACCAGAAGGTAGGCCTCTTATCACATGTATCTCCTGCCCAATCAATATGTGAATACCCAACAATATAATATTAGTGTGATCCCATGTGAAAATTCAATTTTCCTTTAAGTTAAAATTTAGAATTCAATTTTCCTTTAAGTTAAAATTTAGAATTGAAACTTATATATTAAGAAAAATATTGAGACATAAAGTATAATTTCTAGATAATAAGAGTTTGGGAAAAATTATATATTAGCTAACAAGTTTTGTATTCTGTTGTTTTAATTAGGATTTAATATTTGATTTTAACCATATATAACTACTAGTATTTCTAAAGTCATGCATATATATATGAATCATGATTCATCAATGGTGTAGAAGAAACAAATGTATTATTCATTGTTGGAAGAAAATAGTAATATAGTATGATTTTATAAATATTTTTTAAGCTAAAAATTTATTTTTTTAAAAAAAAAGGGAAAACAAAAATTGGGGACATAAACTTAATCCAAAACAAAATAAATAAATAAAATGTTTATCGACTCTTTTACGAATATTATATGTCTTGGTTTCCTTCTGCATATTATTATTTCTTGTCTTAGATATCGGTTATGTAAAAGGCTAATAAAAAACATAGTAGAACAATTATGTATATATATAATAATTGATGTATTTTCTTTCTCATCAACATATTTTCAATGATCTTATAGATATTGGATTCCTAATAATCATTTTCAGCTCTGATTAATGGTTGTATTCGTCTCTTGTATTAACTTATTCGTCATTATTATTAAGACAAAATACAAAACAGAAGGTATAGAATTAGATGTGATGAAGTATTAATTAAATATTACATTGAAACTTGAAGGTGTAATTTATTTTGAGATAGTTTGTTGATTGTGGAACCAAGGTGCTGATTTATGAATTATGATACTGAGAGTATTTTGTTTAGTAAATGATAATGAAGGACTTGGACATATAACAAAAACTCATGTGTATTCGAGCACACATCATATATTGCGTATAATAATTGAAACTTTCAAATATTCCAACCTTGTTTTTCTTATGATAATCAATTTGGGTTTTGAAATAAACGGTTAGAAGGGTTACGTGAGATTGAGTCTTTATTAGTGCATTAAAATTTAATTTAAAATAGACTTTTAAATATCAAAATATTTAGGAGTTTTAAGGTTGAATGGATTGGTGGTTAAGGTAAAAGATTTAAGAAGTACATCATCAACCATACTCAAGAGAATTTAAACTTCGATTTCACCTCATATCGTCAACCATACTCAAGACATCATCACTATATAACTGAACTTTGTATTTTGGTTGTTATCAAATGATTTTCAATTAATGAGTACAAATTGGACTATCAAGTTGAATAGATTATGATCTTAATAAAGAAGAGTGTCATGCAAGCCAATCAAGACACTTGTCGCTATGGAAATGGCTTCACGCTTAAGAATTATTAGTTTTCTTTTGTAGTTTTAGGGTTCGACAAATTAAAAACTTTATGTAGATCAAGCAAAGGCCTCACATGTATAAAAGATACATCAAATCAAATGACATAATTAAAATATTAGACGTCTCAAAAAGGAAAATAAAAACTAAATAAAATTATGGATAAGATATTATTATCAATGCATTATTTAAGAGTTTACTTTAAAGATTATAATTTTTAATTTAAATCATTGATAAGAAAGAAATGAATAAAAATAAATTAAATATTATAAAAAAAATATATTAATGATTACATAAATTTATATAATAATTAAATAAACAATTAATTAATATAAAATAATTGATTAATATAAAATGAATCAATTACATATGTGAATGCATTTAACATTTGTTATTTTGTTTAAAGTGTTGGGTGGCCTCGTGGAATCCACCACTTTTATTAATATTATTATTATTATTATTGAAATAAAAAGAAAAAAAAAAGTTTTAGTGAGATTGATCGACTTGAAGGTAATAAAAGGGATTTAATCCCTAAGAACCAAAACACACATAACAAGAAGAAGAACGGTTAAAGGTTTACTTTAATATATAATTTAAATAGTTTTATCTTCTCTAAAGATTACTTTGGCATATCCACTTTAGTGAAGGTTGTTATAAGATTGTTATAAGGTTGTTATTGTTGATTGATATTTCTGTTTGTCTCATATTTAATTTTCAATCAATTATTATTGCTCTTGGAATTGTATTTTTTTTGACCATTTATCTGTACAGGTGGAGAAAAATATTTCGCATTATTGAATCTAATTTTTCCCAACATAAAGAACCGTAAAAAAAATAGTAGTAATTAAGTGTGTAAGAAAATTCTTCATGTCTAAGAAAATAAATAATAAAAGCAAGTAAACTAACTTCTTGGGATCCCATGCCCAATAGAATCCAAGTCAATAAGTAATTAAGTGTGAGTGGAGACCCATTTAAAATAATTAAGGAATAATCATGTAAAGTTCCATATTTAATAAGTCAATTTGCACACATATTACCCATGTAAGGTGTGGATAAAAAATATATTTTATTGAAATCTTTGTACTTTTGTATTGCATCAACTCTAGGAGCTAGCATATGGGTGAGTCGAAAGAACTCCACTTTTTACTGTATCAATGGCCACAAGAGAGTATGATTCACAAATTATATTTTATGTACAACCTTTCAAGCCAAATCAAATCCACAAAGTATAACTATTAACTCACATTCATAATGGTGTCAACGCCATTATAAATTTAATATAATTCATAAAAGGTGGATTAGAAAATACGACGAATATTGTGAGTAATGCTAGATGTACCAAAAATATGATTAGATGCATGAAGAATCTTAACTTTAAAAAATCTTTAATTCAATTGTTGTTGGTATCTTAAGATCTCATTTAAAATTTCACTTTTAGACATTTAAATTTGTTGGGTCAATTGAGAGATCCGTGGTTGTTGAAATGGTTTTGGAGTGAAGTTATTTTATTAAGGAGGTTTTGGAGTAGAAGTTTGTCACTTGAAACTTATCATTATAGCTTTTTGTACCCAAAAGTTTCATAAACTGCTGTCATATGTCACACTATTAATATCCTGATGAGATGTTGGACCTCAACATTTCTCGAAATTTCATCGATCTCTCTTTCTCGTCTGGACAGAAGTAAATATATAAGTGCAAATTACTATTAAAAAAGTTTAATCAACAACTGAATTTAGAGACAAAATAAAAAAAAAAAATTTAATGTCATGTCTATATATAATTTGCTTGTTTAATTCTAATATTTTTGTCCAAATTTGAAATGACTCTTTTTTGTAATTAAATTTTTGAGAATTTTATCGCAATTGAAATTATTTTTATAATTACTTTTAATTGTAGTAAAAATATTGCAAGTTCGATCTCTGATAATGTTATTTGGAAGAAAAAAATATAAATATTTTTAAAATATTAAATAAATCTTAAAGTTTTTACTACTTAAAGTGAAAGTGAGTAATGTCTTATCAAATTTTTTTTTCTGTTTTTGCAAAAACTATACATGCCATGCATGGTTTAGTTAAAGATATCAGAAAATCAATCTTTGGAGGAATAAAATGAGGAAATGACCTATATATAATTCTATTTGGACATTATTGGGCCCCACTTAAGATGGGTCTTGTGTGTAGAGGACTAAGGATTTTGATTGATACTTGTGGCGTAAGCAGGTATATTGCTTCTCTCTAGCAGCCATTGTGGCTTTGGAGAGATGCATGAGATTTGGTAATCATTTTATGTTGAATTTGTTAGAAAACATAAGGTATGGAGCACATGATAGACACCATTATTTGGTACATTATTTAGTAAGAAAGTGCACATGATTATATTTTGATTAAAAATTTAAGTTACTTTTATTATTCATTTTAGTAATTATTTATCGGTAATAAATACATCTTCAAGTCATTTTATTTAATATTGAACTTCTCAATACACATGTATGAATAAATTATACCAATTGATAGATATTTATTGTCTAAGCTTCTAAACTTTTTTTTAAATAGACAAGATTTAAAAAAAAAAAAAGTTTTAAAGAATTTAAAAAGTCTCTTATTTAACTTATATCTATTATCTTGTCACTACAACTTTTTAACATTTATAAAATTTGGAAAATTGTTGTCAAAGAAAATAGGTAATATTTTTCGCGCATCTTATATACGAGCATTGCTTTATTACCTTTGACAACATTTTTCTCGCACTTTTAAGCACACTATTTATAAATGTTGCATAAAATATGAAAATAATAAACAATTTTTCAACATCCTTGTAAACGTTGCACATTATTTCTCACACTTTGATACTTCAACCAAGTACATGCCTAATAACAAAGATCATCCAAAAAATCATAATCCAAAATCATCATCTAAATGATTCAAGTATGTCTTCTTCATATTTATCATCTACATCATTCTCTTTAAATTTGTCATTTATGTCGTCCTCTTCAAAATTCAAAATTGTCGCCTTCATTGTCAACTTGAAATAATTCATCATCATCTTCATTGATACTTTGATGCATAATAAAATAAAAACAAAAATAAATGATGAAAACAGAAACAAAAAATGCATGCAAAACATAATCACATAGAATACAAACAAAAACAGAACCAGAAGCAGAAACTCAAAAATGTAAAACAGAACTCGACATAAGCATAATCACAACCAACAAGTTAAATAGTATTGCACAAAAAACGAGCAAAACGCACATACATAATTTTATGCAAAATATAATACTTTATTAACTAGTTTCACGTGAAGTAGACCCTTCCATCTATTAGAAGACGAGTTCATGTTGCATCTTCTTCTTCTGCGTATAATACATGATTATTTCCATCCAACTGTAACAAACGGAAACTACCAGTTAAGAAATCAAAAATTAGATCTAGAACAAAGGAAATTTGAGAATGGACAAGAGATATATATATGCTGACAAAATTAATAGTTGACATTAGTATCACTAGAAACTAAGAACATAGTTATATGCATTATGAATCACATGTTTCTCCCATTTGTATACAAAACCTTAGGAGGAATTTGTCCCCTTTCAAGATTACCAACATAGTTTGACAAGTCTCAAATGATAATATAGCCCTCCTCCAATTCCGTATTGATTTCTCTGATTATGCGAGCAGCGGAACCAAAAGGAAGTTGTAGCCCTTCTTTCTTATCAATGAGCTGTAAAACTTCAAAAATCTGCCACATAGATTTCAAAAGATATAATAATGATTCCACACAAAATGAATATACTATACAATATCAGTATCAGTATATAAAATAATAAAATAATGTACATTGACATGGTATCCTATGTGGATGCTCAATCGTTACATGTTACATAGTAAGTTTGCAAACCTTTGAATGCTTTTTGCATAACCCTTATAGTGAGTGGAGGAAAAGACAACATCAGAGTCATATAACCTAACTATCATATATCAAGGTTTTCTTAGTTTTCAAGGAAGAACTTGGACTAGTCACAATTTTTATCAAATGATTTTTTCAATAATTAAGCGTATATAATAATTCTTAGCAGAGAACATGACCGAATCATAAAGTGATATAGTTGTCATTCATTACATTTACAAAAACGAATAATTTAAAATTGTATTATCAAACAGTTATCATATAAGTCAAGGTTGACAAACTTCTATTTGACTTCGTCATAAAGATATAGAGAGTAAAAAAAAAAACAATCGGCAAAATCAATCACAAAATAATCATTTTCCAATCTTCTCATATAGGAACCACTTCTCCTTTTTTTTCTTTTTTGTTACAAAAGAATTTTTTTCTTCGTATAATTAGATAGTCATGTGGAATATCATCAATAAGAGTCTTCCACTATGTCCTGTTTAGAAGACTAAATGGTACTTAATTTATTGAATTATAAAATAGGCAATTTCTATATAACCAATCAACAATATTTTCTAGTAGTTAATTACAGGTTCCTTTGGAAATGTAACAAGTACTAGCTATACAAACTACTTATTCAATCTTATTTCCAATTCCAACCACATTTCAAGCAAACCCTCTGAATCATAAGCTCTGCTCCTCTCTTTTCTTGTTTATTATTACTAAACCATTTTATGATGAAATAAGAAGAATGCACTCAAATTTTCAAACATGGGAACAAACATTTTATTTTAAAGAAACAACACATATTACATTCCATGGGAGAAGAACATATTTCCTCTCACCAGCTGATGACTTGCAACTCCCTCTGCTACATTACTTACGTTACAAATTACAATAACAACCCTAAAAAACCACACTTTCCCCCACTCCTTGAAACAAATAGATGTCTTGTCTACTTATTATTACAACAAAACCCTTTTACCCATCTTTCAACTACATGGTACCAAATGTGTAGATATTACAACAAAACCCTTTTACCTACACAATTCAATCAAATGCCATGTGTTCATGACTCAAACTTGAATCTCTATCAACCATCTATACATCTCCTTTTGAGGAACTGGGATGGAGAAGGTTGTCAACCCGGTTTCTGAGTCATAGTTGAAGTCGGTATCAATGCCATCGACTGCACATTTAAGTGGATGCTGAGAAGAGTAAACTCCAAACTTGCCACTTCCTCTGACCTTTAGAGCAACAGTTGCTGTTTTAGTTCGGTTAGGACTGAGAGAAGTTGTCAGTTCAGATACAACCTCGCCGTCGAATAGTTCTTGTTTGTTGTCTGAGGCTTTATGGATTTCAACCTCTTCCACAGCTCCTCCAGTGTTGAACATATCCATTAGGCCTATTGCTGCAAATGATATACTTGGTTCTATTTCCTGTCCAATGAAAAATATTACATCGGTTAGTATAACTAAACCAAAGGCAGAAAAAATCCAGAAACCAATGAAATAGTATTGCATAAGCTTGATGGTGAACTCTTACTTGGATTGGACAGAAATGAAAAAGTTCAAACTCCAGAACCTTTAGTGTCACTGGAATCGAAACCCCTTTTGGTAGCCGTATCACCTCACCTGAAAAATGGAGGGGAATTTATGATGATTGTAGCTTATTTCCAGAACTTGTGAACTGTATCATAGTACTCTGACAGAAGTTGTAACATGTAACCCAAAATTTGAATCATAATAGCTCTACAGTAGGAGACACAAACACAATTGACTGAATTCCATGATCAAATCTTGTATGTTTTTGAATCAAGGTTTCTTTTCTAACAAGATTCAATTCACATGTTAAGTTACTCGTAACTAATTAATAGTACCTGATCTGTAAGCATAAACAATAGTCTCCCCATGCCATTCAACACCAGCTACTTGGTTGATTTGATCAACATCAGAGGCACTGACAGAGCTAGTGAGTGTACCAGGAGATGTATCGTGGATGCGAGTTTTCTTCTCTACCTTGCACCACCCAGCACCTTGGCAGTTAAATACACCAACAACTCCAGTACATTTGTTCATGTTCCATATTTTGAGCAAGCTGAAAATTACAAACTCGGTTAATGAACAACTCCTCAGTTTATGTCTAAGAAACATATCTTCAAAAAGATCACAGATATTATGTTAGAGTTAAATAAAAACAAACCTAGTCCTATCTCTCGCCGGATCAACAAAGAGACAGTCACGGGTAGGCCTTCCAGGTAACTGCGCACGAAGAACTGAACCATCAGCGAGAACCAGCTTCTTAAGAAGATCAAAATTGTGGTTGCCTGGCTTATCACTGTAAAATCACCATAAAATAAAACATGCCTGTTATATTTATGCACATTTGATTTATATGTATAAAGAACAGATTTGCAATTGCAGATTGCTGTACCTGACATAAATTGGACATCCCCCAATTGCACGAGCTGCTGCATGATATTCTGCTGCCGGATGCAAACTCTGAAATCACAGATTTTTTCGTTAGAATGAAGAAAAATTAACTTCTTGAAAAGCAAGCACTAACTAAATTACAATTGTTGATCAATTCACTGTCACTTACATGGAACATGTCCCAATCTGGTTGCATAAATTCTCCAAGGAAAAGCGAATTGTATGCAACAGACGAAATATGGATGGTGTGAGAAGCAGGATCATGCGGGTAAAAATCATCAGAGGCTCTCACAATAGCAGTCTGCTTAGCACTGTAAAGTCCATCAGTGTTGTGACACATACACGCGATGCATCCATTGTCAGCAAAATTACGAGCAATGGAAGCCTCGAGCGCATGATGATAGCTGCGTGTAAGCGAGACTCGGCCCCCGTGTCCAGCACCAAGGGTCTCGATAATGTTTTGTACATCTACCTTCACTCCATCTACTCCACATGATGCTAAGTAAGCATGGAGTTCATTGTAGAAGTTGAAAACCTTCTTTGGATGTACTAGACCAAGACCATGCACAGCCAAGCTGTCCATGACAATGTCCGGTTGGTTTCCAAGTACTCCAGGTGACTGCACTGGGTATGCCAGGGCGGTGTCGTAATGTTCCATGCCAGTTGCTGCTGGCTTCACTCCTCCCCAATAACCAGCTAGTGCATGCCATACATAAACATCTCTGTCCATCAACAGAATAACCAATTAAGAATTCAGATTATTAATTGGTCAATCTACTTATCAAGCAATGCTTCTCTAATATAGAAAAGAGAATTCACTACGAAATTATTTTAAGGAACTAGGACCATACTTGACATTGTGATGTTTCTTTACTCCATCTACTAAATGTTTAAGACCTGGTATTTGTTCGTCGTTCTGTCCATTCTTATTCTTTTGAAATTTAGCATTCTCTTTAATCCCAGTCAACCTAGTAGCAAACCTGCAATGATAATTACAATTTCAGACATATCAACAGCAAGTACTTTAATCAGATTAGTCGCAAAAGAACAAGTATTCTATTCTTTAGTATACATGTATATAGGATCCTTAATTGAGATATAGTTATTGAATTGAAAATAACTCAACTGGTTTAAGTTAAGGTTTTTCAAGATGTTGACAGGGTTAAAAGACCAGAGTTCAAATTCAAACTCTAATCAATGACAAAATACTAACATAGCAACTAATATACTAACTATCATTTAGTGATAAAAAAAAAACGGAGATATGTCTTACTGTGCTCCTTCTTGCACAACACATCCGGGATCCTTTGCTTTACTTTCAATCTGTTGCCAGCCATCATCTATGATGAGGAATCGCGGAGGTGTACCTCCCTCTGATAGACTGCATTACATTAACCAAATTTCATTTTCTAGTTAATCTTCAAAAACTCCCCTTAATTTCATTCGTATGAAACGAACATTATACCATTTCTCTCACTAATTACCTTTTCAAGCCTTCCTCAACACCCTCAGCTGTTACATCAGTATAGAAAGCATCCCATGTGCACCAACCAAACCAATCAAGAAAAGATGGCAGCTGCATAAACATATAAAACCAACCAAACAAGGTTAAAAGATCCATAAGACACACTAACTTCTCATACATGCATAGTCATTGGTAATAATTCAAGGAAGAGGGTCTTACTCTTTTCTTCTCGCGATGATGAAATGTTTGCATGTGCTTTTCCACAGCCCTTAACAGATAAAACAGAATAAGGAATCAGTAAAACTACAATTGTCAACATACAAAATCTAATGTTCACCAAACTCAATTATGCAAACAAGGCCAGGTAATATGATGTTGAATCAGTTAAAACGATCACGGGGACACTAGTACAAGAGTTTACGCGGAAAATGTCTTACTTGACAGCTTGGTTGATGACTTCAAAAGGGTTGGTGCCAGCATGCATGTAAACCATGTGAAGGGCTTGATTAGTCTCCACAGCATGATCTCCTGCAAAAGGAAACCACATACCAAAAGAGTTTGTGACGCCACCTTATATATAATCTGTACAAAGCTATAAACTCCATTTGTATGATTCAATGGATCGATAATCATCAAGAAGATTATTTGCATTAATGACAGCTCCACCACACAAATTTTGGATGACTGGAGGAAACTGAATTAAAAGTAGACAATACTAAATTATAAGTTTCATGTTTCCTACACTAAACCATTTTTTTTTATGATATAAGAGTTACTCACCACTTTCAAGACAAATCTCGATTTCGCATTTTTCATTGCCTTGTAGAACAGCTCGAAATGGACCTTCCAATAGAGGAAGCAAGACAGTGTAGATGATTGGAGAATCTTGGGGTTCACCTTCGTTGTGTTTGGTCTCTATGAGCAGGAATTGGGTTTCTAGAGGAATATCCCTCCCACAAGTTCCCATTCTCTGTGTCATCCACCATAGCTTGAACCGGAAACAACACATGAACCTGAGGCCCCTGTAAATAAAAAGTAAAATAAATTAGCAGTGTTTGATTACTTAGCATGAAAAGAGAACATAAAGGTATAGAAGAACATACTCTAAGATACCAATGGGAAAGACATGGAGGCTTTTGGTATGGGAAGCAGTAGCACCAATGAATGCACCGGTAAGAAGGCCATTGCCAGAACCTGGAGTGAGGACAATGTTTTCTGGGACTCCTTTAAGTATGGTCTTGCCATGGACAACCAAGTTTCCATCGTTAACAGAGATTTGAGGTGTCACCGTCATCTTTCACCACTTGTTGATCACTGAATCATTGTATCGAAACAATAAATATTTCAACATAATAAATTGTGATTATAACAAATACAAGGAACCGAATATTAACATACCGTATAAGAAGACGTAAGTGAGATAAATTAATTAATTAATTGAGCAAAGAGGAGAAGTGCATTCCAGGAGGGAATGCTCTTTCCTTGAATGAAACAAGCAAGCACGAAACTACGAACTCAGCTGAGTGTTAATTAATTAGTTTAAGATTTGAATGAAAGAAGAGAAAGCGAGAGATGGCTATTTATACTACTTTTTATGCTAATCATCGAGCAACTTCTAGGCCTCACGATTTTTACACGTGGAATCAGGCTTCCCTTCATTTTTTTATTGTCATGATAACGATTGATACAAATTTCTCTCACACCAAGGAAGAAGTATCTTCAACAGTAGCGCTTCAAATATCATGTTTGTCATTATCAACTTGGGTTTCTCCTCATTATTCAATCACTAATCTACTCTTTTTCTACTTAATGTGACGTCAGACTAAAATAAATCTAAAATCTCTCCATTTATAAATTACGGAACAATTAGAGAACAATAAATTTTGGCAACAATATACGGTTTCTAAATTTATAAATTTTTGGATTTTAACCACACACACACACAAAAAAAAAAAAAAAACTCATTGTCAATCTAGTCATTCACTACATCATTCATTCACATAGGTTTGAGTTTGGGTCACAGCAGTATCAATTGTGACCTCATATCACATTATTTTTTTACAATATGAGTGGCTTAACTCATGTAGGAGACTAATTATTTACAATATAACAGTGTCGGCAAGATATCTTATTCATTACAGTTTTAATTATTCATTACTGAGATGAAATAGATAAAACTAGATAATAAACGGTTAAAAATATTATCGAAAATTAATCACATCTAATTTCATCCCAAATAACAATATTTTTTTAGAATTTATGTAATTGAAATGGCAACTAATAGTTTATATGACATGTATTATTTTTTACAGTACACAAAACTTAAACTAAATGGAAATGACGAATGGGCGTATCAGGGTTCATTGCCGCCACTCAAGAGTTCGTTGAGGATTATTTTTTATTTTATTTTTAAATCAATTTCATGTTGGATCTGGATTATGCAATCAGATCGGACGGTCACGCACTTAGTAATCATGTAAATGCACGTAGTCCAATCACCGCACCAAATCCAAATTCTCCATTTGTGTATTGACATATAGTAGAATCTTTTTAAAACATTGATGAAAAAATGGCACGCAAAACTATTGGGTAAGATCACCTCGAAACTGCTGCTACTCATGCATCTGAGATTTTGGGAACTAGGAATCATAGTGGATGTCTCATAATTGTTTCAAAATTATTAAATTATATTATCAATCAAAATCTCTTCAATTTTTTAATAATTTCTATAACAATATTTAAAAAATTAAAAGAAATACATACAAGAAATTTAATAAATTTTAAGATATAATTTATATGCTTCAAAAAAAGATAAAACAAATTAAATTTCAAAGAAAGACTTTTTCTATTTTACTTGATTTCAAAATGTGTTTAAATTATAATATATTAAGTAAAGATGTTATTAATTATAAAATATCATATAAAGTTCCCGAAAAGGAAATATAGATATGAAAATTATAATTAAATACTAATATTAAAAAATATTATAAAAGTTTATGATACTATCATATCTGTTAGTTTCCATTATACTTTAATTTAAACAACAATTTTTCTTTTGAGATACTATTAAATATAGTAAGTATCTTATTAGATATTTTTCAATATTATAAACTTATTTTTGAATAATATTTCATTTTTTTATCTTATGATAAATATTTTATTA
>JBBPBS010000753.1:6376389-6399078 GCA_037974835.1 Cicer judaicum | reverse complement strand
CTATTTTAAAATTGGAGTTGTCAAATAATTTTTTTTTAAAGATTTTCTTTCTAAAAACAGTTTTTTAAAATTTATTTATAAAATAATTTTTAAAAACTAAAAAGTAAGATACAATCAAACAAACTCTAAAATTTCAATTTTTAAAATAGAAAATAAAAAATATATTTAAAACTTAATTATATTATTACAAAATAGAATTTAAATAAAATATCATATAAAATTATATTCTTTAAAATGTCATATTATAACTCAAAATATATTTTTATCTTATTAACATATTATTTAGTTCTTTTATGCAAAGATATATTAAATCACTTATTTATAAATATTAATATAAAATAGGTATTCAAGTAGTATAACAAAAATATATCGTACATTTTAAAAGATCGTACGAAACTTAAACAATTAAGTCGTTATTTTTTATCTCAAGTCATAGGTATTACAAAGTTTATCTTGTTATTGCTTATTTTCATCTTGTTAGCATGGGATGTTAAGTTAGAAACATTTATTATTTGTTTTAATAACAACAAATAGATAATTAAGATTCATAAAAGGTGATCTATTAATAATTGCACTTGAATTTTACTTAAGGAACGTGAATTGTATAAGTGAATAAATAAGAAACCATCAACAAGTGCATAGGTACATTTTCAAATGTTATGAAATAATATTCTTACGATGAACAAGTTCATTGCATTCATAAATAGTTATATCAATTCGGCAAAATAACAATAATAACCTTTGAAAAATAAATCATTTTAAGATTGAGTCATTTGTTAAAAAAATGATGGAAGAACATTCATCAAAATGTTCTGGTTATTCAATTAAATAACAATTGACAAAAATGATATTTTTAGAAGAGCAACATGTAATAGATCAATTGACATTTTGCACATGGTCTTCCCAACATTTAGTGAGCAATTAAAATCAAGATTTAAAGGCCTACTTGCAAAAACAAACATGCAAATTGATTTTCAGACTGATGATAGATTTATTAATATATCATTATAGTTTATCAAAATCACTCTCGTTTATCAAATGGTTAGTATGATTTATCAAAATATCATTCTGGTTTATTAAAATATCATTATGGTTTATCAAGATCATTATGATTTATGAAATGATCATTCTCATTTTTCAAAAAATTATTTTGGTCTATCAAAAGATCACTATAATTTATCAAAATACCATTTTGGTCTATTAAAAGATCATTCTAGTTTATATCAAGATCATTATGATTTATCAAAATCATTATGGTTTTATCAAGCTTATTATGGTTCGTTCGTTTTAAGGACATGCGTAAACTAAATCATTTCCCATAGTCCAAACCTTAAGAAAAATGAATATCAAGACTACTCAAAATAATATACAAGCCCAAAAGTCTAGCTAAAGGCCCAAAGAAACAAACAACATATAGATCAATAACTAGATCAATCCCCATATCGATGAACTATGATCAATAGCAATGTAGGTTATTGCTCCACTTTTTGCAAGCTCAGCATGCTTTTGAGACAAAAGACTGACACTTCATAACCATTCAATCACTCATCTATATTTTTCATACAACACAAAACCAAGAACATTTTGATTTTATAAAATAATATTTTGGCTATTCTCTTTTACAAAGATAAATAAAATTGCACAATTTAAAGAGTATCAATATTGTTTAAATTAGTGGTTAAGCCCATAACTCGAGTTAATTGCCGAAATGAGTAAAAACATCATCCATATTTATGACTAGATCAATCTCCAAATTGATTGATTGTGATTAAAGACTCAAGTACATTGTACATACATTATTCTGCAGAAATAGTATCAATTGATATTTCATAGCTCATTCATTCACTAATGCATGTTTTATATCATACTCAAAAGCAAGATCATTGTTCATTTATCAAGTACGTTTTGGAAAACAATATAAATACATGTTTAATTGTTTTAAAATATATTTGACACTTGAAAAATGTGTCCAACGACTATATGCAGTTTAAATTGAATATTCAAAGCATTTTATCATATATAAATTGAAGATTAATTAAAAGATGACGACAATAGTTCAATTTATAAATCTACCAACACTTATTCAAGTAATAACAAGTCAAAAAATCTTCGAGCAAACTCCAGCCTCCTTTATTATATATGCGGATCATCATTTAGAGGGTTTGTCTTTATTTATCTCAAACAAGTTTTGAGAAGTTTCAAGATCTCAAACACTTTTATCATATACATCACATGTGACTCAATTATATCTTTTATGTTAGATTAAGTATGTTTGAAAAAAAACTTTTCAAGACTGAAGGTGACTGTAAAAATTATTTATAGGTTGAAAGGTGAAGGTGAAGATTGTAATTGATCAAGGTGTGATCAAGAAAAAAAGCTTGAAGGAGAACATTTTATTCTGAAGCACATAGTGAAAATCTCACGGTTGTAAAGATTGGACAACCCCGAGTTGGGTGAATCAATATACTTTTTCATGTGATATTTTTATCCTTTATCTTTAATTATTTGCACACACAAATCACATTTTATTATAAACTAATTTGTTTTATTTATTTATAACATATCCAAAACATTTTTGACATTCTATTTCAGTCAATATTAATCTTGAGTTAATTTTAATTAAATATATGAATCAAAATTTTAAAAATGTCACAATTCAAACCTTCCTTTTTTTGTAATTGACATTACTACTTTACGAGAGATATTACTAAATATAATCAATTGAGTTATTTAACATAAATTAATCGTCTATAAAGTTGATAGATATATTGTACTCTAATAACATCGTTACTATATATATATATATCAACATTATCTTTTAAAAAAATATATAGTTGTTTTTACGAAGAAAAGACAAGAAGAAAAAAAGAAGTTAAAACATAATTATTTTAAAGAGGCCAATTGTGTTAAATTTTTAAATTATCATCAGAGAATGTTCCATATTTTGGAAATCAATCACGGCAACCATTCTTTTTTTAGGAATAAGTCAGACTATATCATATTTTAAAATAGCTGAGTCTCATCTACGATTAATTTTTTAAGCATAAATTTAGCCTACGATCTATCATAGGATTTTTTATTCGTGTCTGACTTAACATTTTTAAAAGCCTAGTTTAGCTTGAAAGTCTACTTAAAAACCTTATTCACACTAAAATATTTAAAAGTCTCCAATCAAATCTATCATAGGTTAAAAGTCTGACTATCATATGTTAAACTATGCTTTTATATAAAAGGGAAACTAATAAAATATCAATAATTAGTCTTTATACACATATCAAGCTACATGCTCTATTCATATCAATTTATATGATACTTTTCACATACAAATATCAATATACATATCTATATACATTAAACAAAAAATAATTTTTAAACAATCTAAAACAAACACCTTTTAAACCCTAAAAAATAATTTTTTGTTTCAAAAAATAGATTTTTTCCTCAAACAAACACACTCATTAATATCTCTCAAACAAATATGGAACAACTACTGAGTGATTGTCTAATTGAATGACTACTGAATATGGAACCACTACCGATATATAGAAAGGTTACCGAATATGGAACGATTACTGAGTGATTAACTAATTGATAGACTTTAAAATATGAAATAATATTATTAATAACAAATAACATTAGTAAATAATAAAATATATATAGGCCGATTTGTCACGCTTAATAGACTTTTTTTTATAAGTTTGAGTATGACCTATTTAAATAAATATGCTTTAAAAATAGTCTTAGTCTAACATTTTTATTAAATAGGTCAGGTCAAGTCATACCATAAGTAGGTCAGGTCATAGGCCCCTAACAAACGACATAACATATTCTCATCCCTACTTTCAAGTAAGTTGTGATGAAAATAAATGTTATTTTTTCTTAACAAATGGTTTTTTCTTTCTTTCTTTATAAGCAATGCAACATGATGACTAGAGATGAAAATAGGCTAGACCGTCCGCCAGGGACTTTCGACCTAGCCTACGTCAAGTTCAGGTTAGGCCAAACTTTTTTCTTAACCAGATAAAGCCAATGCTTTTACAAAAAGCTTAATTAATTAAAAAGATCAGACTTCAAGCCATCTAATAAGCATTTCAGGTCTATTAAACTAGCCTATTCAAATATGTATAAATAATTTTTTTTTTTACTACTATAATTATTATATTAAATTTTGATTATTTTTGTCATATATTCAATCTTTAGTAATTTACACATATTAACCTCATTTAGTTTTTGACACATTTAAATGTATTATTATAAAATATAATCTAAGTATAATATTTATAAAGTCATATTCTTCAAAATATGATGTTAAATATCAAAGCAGAACTTAATTTTATTAACATATTAACTCATTAATCTATTTAAATATATATTTGATTACTTATTTAAAAATATCAAAATGAAATTGACTTTTAACTAAGGTTAGATTCAAACTTAAAAATTAAGTCTATGACAGACCACATGTCAAACTTATACTTTTAAATTTTTTAACAAACTCAAGTTTAGCGAAGCTTAGCTCTACGGAGCCTATTTTCACCATTAGAGATGACATAAGTATTTACTATGGCAAATCTATTTTGTACCAAAATATATAATAAAGTCAAAATATATTTTTGTATATATCAAATAACCTCTCCAGACTCACCATCTACTAATTATTTTTAAAAGAATATTATAGTTCATAATTTTAAAAGAATATTATTTTAATATGAGCATCATTTATAATTTTTAATCTTATCTACAATAAATATCTTATATATAAATTTTAAAATATTATTATATTTTCTAATAATAATAATAATAAATACAGTGATAAATAAAATAACTAATGTGATAAAATAGTTTATTATTTTTATTAGTTATTATATATTTTAATACATGTAAAAATTTTAAATAAAATTAATTGGGAGAAGGACGAGGTATTATTTAAGCATAAGGTGGATGACGCACGTGAATTATTTTGACTGTCCCATTCCCATATTGGGTAATTTCTGGTATTGCCATTATTAAGAAGTATGCAGGTCAACAATGCAGTTTAGCAGCCAATACCCATTATTATCACTCACCTAAAACGTTGAATTTTATATCTTTTTAGATATTTTTATAATGTATATAATTATATCCTATTAATTAATGCCATGTAATTTGGTGGGGGTTCATATAATCATATATCATTTTCAAATGTACTACTAAGTGAAAGTGAATATCAGAGAAGCCATTTTAAACATATTCACAAAGTATAATGTTACAATAATTTTTCAAGTTTCTTTCTATGTATTTTTTTTAAGCTTTCTCGTTTTTAAAGATCAATGTATAAGAGTGTTTTATTTAAAGATTGATTATTTATTGACTAATTTTTGTTTATTTCAAAATTTTGAATTAACGAACTAGTTTTATTAACCACTCAGTAATCATAGGCCATTTGATGTTGTGTGGAGCCATAAGATGTAATAACTCAGCACCAAACAAATTTTAGCTTTGAAATGATTTTCTAATTAAAAAAAAATTGTAAAATAGTTTTAACTGGAGGTTAGATTTTATAACTTCAATATTAGAATGTTTATTAAGAAATTAAGATAATAAATTATCCAAATATATTATTAAATTTTAATTCAACGAATAAAATAATAATATTAATAGACTGAATATCATATCAATTTAAAGATCTATATTTTTAAAATGTCTAAGAGTATTTAGTATTTACATGAATAAAAAAAAATTATAAATAATTTCTTAAAGTGCTGTTGTTTAAGTGCAGCCCTCCAAATTGCAAAACCAATTTTTTTTGGGGATGTACCAGTCAAATATCGACGACTTTGACACCCCAATTGAGTTGTTGACCAAAAAAAAGGACACCCAATTGAGTACAAAATGCAAATCCATTTTTTTTTGGAGCAGTAGTACTGGTCAAACTCGACGATTTTAATTATGGTATAATAAAATAAATTTGAAAGGGGCACTTTGATTTGGTCAAACAAACAAAATTGTGTCTATGCAGTAGCACTAACAGACCACTACACCAAACATTATGTTTAGTATTATAAAATGTTTGGTTCATTGCAATCACTTGCCAATTAATTTTAGAATAAAATTAGTTACTATGCATAGACAATACAAATTATATTTTATAGCTTTAGTCTTACAAATATTTTACATTGACAAATGACAATGTAGGATTATTTACACAAATAATGCGTGTTAGTTATTAATATTCTTTTAATGTAAATTGTTAGTTGTTATTTTGTTAGAATTAGAATTTGACTCCATGAGGACCATGACTATGCTATCACTCAAATTCTTATATCTCTTTCAAATAATCTTATCATTCATTAATGGTATGTGATTTTAGTTAAACTCATTTATATCAACATGATCTAATTTGTGTATAAAAAATTTTACATTTATTTTTATAATAAAAATTTAGGATAAAAAAATTATATTTCAATTTAAGTTATTAAATACTTCAATAAATATGTATAAAGTAATTTATATTTATCTTTTTTTTATTGCATTAATAAGATTTAAACCTGCCATTTACACGTTTAAAATATATATTTTTATCACTAGAACGAATTATTGAAAATTTCATTCTAAAGATAGTTACTAAAATATTTTTAAAAAATACTATCCTTTTTAAGATTAATAACTTATAAACAAACAATGTAAACATGTAGTAATCACGTTTAAATTACTTTATTTTTTGTATGTGAATATATTTTTTGTCAATTAACATAGTCTTTAGATTTGTACACCTAATGAAAAGAAGTGATATAAATATGATGCTTGCAAGATTATTCACGTGGTAATGGAAGAAAATGAAATAATTTTATTATTTAAACACCTTTAATTTTTATATACACATTCAATATTTTCTTTTTTTTCTTTCTATCTTTTCTATGTATTAGATTACCTAACATATCATATCATATCATTGACCAATATAAAAAACCTTCTATAATTTTAGTGCATCAAGCATATAGAGATTCATTGTCGCACTGTTCGAGAAAAATCTTAACAACACATTTTCAATATGCTTCGTATAACTTCAGCCATTAACGTGTATGTGTATAGAAGAATTAAGCTATTGGTAAACTATTCGAATTTGACTCGTTAATATGTTTGTTTATACAAACAAACAAACCCAAACTAAAAATTGGGCTCAATTAATAAAACGAGTCAACTTTAAGTCTTGCAGCCTCGACATTAACTATTTATAATTAAACATCTAATGGGTTATGTTACCCTAGACAATAATATGAATTAAGTTATTCACTTAATAATAAATTATTAACATTCAATGTTATTGATCTAATTTTTAATTATTAGTGTTGATTAAATTAATATAAAAGTAATAGGAAATATTTTTTTAATTATTAGGACAAAATTTGTTTAATTTGAACTATTTTTATTAATTTCTTTAATTAGGTTGAAGAAAATTAGTGCACAAATATTTGTTTCTTAAGATGAAGAAGATTCATTCATATGGTGACTTTTATAAATATATATATATATATATATATATATATATATATCTCTTTTTAAAAAACAAAATTTTTAATTGTCGTACTTTAAAAATTATTTTTTAAAATGTTCTATTTTTTCTTTCTTTCAATAGGAGGTCGTTCCGTAAGGAACTAAAGATTAATTTTTTGAAATTTAATATAAAAAGTCATTTTTTGAAAAAGCGACTTCGTAATAATTTTTTTTTAAACTCAATAAAATATCGTTTTTTGGGGAAGCGACTTTTAACTGAGTAATATTACTTAGTTAAAAGTCACTTCTCTAAAAAATGAATTTCTATTGAATATCAAAAAATTGATGAAAACGTTCTTCTACCGAAAAAAAAAAATAGAGCATTTAAAGAAATAATTTTCAAAATACATGAAAGTTTTTTTAAAAATGGTATATATATATATATATATATATATATATATATATATATATATATATATATAAATCTCTCATTTGATCACGATAGATTCTCCTTTTATCTTTTCTTTTTCGGTTCCCACATATACCAAATTACTAACCAGATTCACAAACCGGTGACATTAATTGTTAGGTTGTTAATTGAATGGTTCCATCTGTTTGTCACATTTTATATTCATGCATAAGAAAGGAAATTTGGGCCAGAAAACAAAATTAATGAAAATACTGAGCCAAGTCAACAATTACATACATATATAAATAAATAAATAAAATAATGATATAATAATATACTTATACTTCACCAAAAGAAAAATACTTGTAAACATGGAAGAGTCCATGTCAAGGAAGATGTAGTTTAGTGATAAAAGTTGAATATTGAAAGAGTTATACATAGTTGAGACATTGAAAGAGTTTTACACAGAAAATTTAAGATTATATTTTTGTTTCTAACAAATTTCATCTCTCCTAATTAATTATCTACCACTATCATATGTTTATAAAAAATAATAAATACTAATAAGTGTCCCGAATGCACTTATTAATAATTAAAAAGTCATGTCTTCAATTTTTCAAGAATTTGTAATTTTCAAGACAAAATTACTACTGTATTAAAAATATATAAAACTTATATATTTAAAAATTTCTTTTTTCAAAAGAAAATTACAATTTTTAAGTTCTTAATGAATATCCTTAAAATAAAAATAGTGTATTCAAATTTTTAAGAATTTTCTTAACGAGACAAAATGACTACTTTTAGTTAAAACACTTGTTAACATGGAAAATAATAATAATAATAAGAGTCCATGCTGATGAATTTGATTCTAGAAAGTAGAAATAGTCCAAAGCATTAAAGTAAACTTTGTTTAATTAAATAAAGTGGACCAAACGAGAGTGAGAACGACATAGTCCGCGGTGTAGCATATATTCATGTGTTATATACCTCAAAAGAACATTAAATTCCTCACCAAACTAAATTGATACAATTACAATATTCGGTGACAAATTTGTGTTTCATGGAAGCTTCTTATCTGCAATTAATATTTAAGATTGAATGGAGTCTCTAACTTACGCGTATTGAACCTTTTTCTTAAAATGATTCTCAAGCTGGACCCTTGGTATAGTAGTGACTGTATTCAAATTGAAAATTGCCTTTAGGTGCTAGGATACAAAATAATGCATGACTTTCATTTCTAAATGTGAGTGGTATATATATATATATTAGGAGTAGAATATAGTATTAGCAATTAGGGAGGTGTGTATCTTATCTTCTTTTCTTTTCGATTGTTTTGCTGTATTGGGCTCAGCCAATTTTTCCTTTCATTTTTTGTTTTTGTTTTAATTAGCCTTCTCATCTTTCTTATAAAAGGGAAGTCCTTCTCTACTCTCCTTTATAACTTTAACTAACTTATAACAATCTATATTTAATAAATGATTAAGAAAAAATGTTGTCAAATTAACCAATTATCTAATATGTATCCAAAACTATTTATCTGATATAATAACCATTATTATGGTATTTTATGGACCTAGTTTCACATTAACACAATCAATATAATGGAAACATTTAGACAAAGATGAAATTTTTCTCTCTCAAGTTCATTATGTTGTTGGAGTCTAAATATGGATATCTTTCTGAACAAGAATTTGAATTCACTATATTGTAAGGGTTTAATTTCATCTATTAAATTTAACCTTGTTAAATGAGTCTATTTAAATATCAATATTTAGTAACTTATATTAAAAAAATGAGTATGTATATAGTTTTGTATGCCATTTGATTTATAAATCAATCGAAATGCAGAACAAAACCATAAGAAAACATATCCTTTATGACAGAAACAAAGGAGAAAATAGAAACTTTAAGAATGACATATTGATTGACAAGTATTGAGGTGATAGTGGATGATGATATATGTGATTTTCTAATATTTTTTATACTAAAATACAATATTTATTAATTTAAATTGATAAAAATTAAATAAAAATATTAGAATTTAAAATTGTTAGAAACCAAAAAAGTAAAAGAAATTTTATCTATCATCATATGTTTTGAGACGATGTGTCCCGTGTCGGCAATAAGTCCTTTTCTATATTACCAATTATTAGCAATGATAAAAAAAGCCTTCCACTCATGAATCACGGTGCACCATAAATCAACATATATATTTTCTACTGTTTTTTCACTTTACTTCTTTTTTAAGATTGCAAGTGTTTGGAAAGCTGATGAAACAGTAAAATGTGACTTCTATACTTTCGTCATAGATTAATCATCTAATGGAGCAGTTAAACAGCTGAGTGCAAAAACCTCCTTTAACGGAAAATATTTAGTATATACTTATATATTCATCAATAATATAAAAAAATTGTTTAATAAATATAATATGTTTGTAACGTGATAAGAAAATATATTTAAAGAAAATAAAATATTCAAATATAAAAATTCTAATTAAAGAATATGATTCTTCATATTTCTTTCATATAAAAAACCAACCCATATAATTCTTCATATAACTTAAATTGGATTTAATGTTTGGAATGTAACAATAATAATGTATTGCTCTCTCCCAGCCAGATTATGGTATCGGTTTAGGTTCTTATAACAGATCTAGATTCCTTGCAATTGATTTTTTTTTTTTCTTTTCAATTTGATGTGTGAAATAATTGAATTATCAATTGGTTTTTCCTTGCAATCTTATATTTATTGTGTGATTCATAAGCTGAACAATTATTTTATGTCTCATAACATTGGATTTAAGAATTAGTATAAGTCATAAAATGGATTTGTTAGGGAGTGTTACGTAAGCCATTATCCCATTCATTCATAGTTTAGAGAAAATTCAATAGTAGGTGAGCATTAAGCATAGTTTGGTGTGGTGTGGGCACTTACAAGTGATGGAGGCAAACTTGTTTACAAGAAGTATTAAATTAATGTACAAAACACCAAAGTATTGTGACAAGCACATTCGAAATCAACATCTTATTTGGAAAAATTATGGTCGAATAAGATATATAACCTATAATAGTTTATAAAAATGACATTGTTTACTTTAATTACATAATGATTTTGTAAGGATGAATTGACACAAAATAAAATTAAAAAAACAAAACCAATTTACCATTTTTAACTTCTTTTACTTGATAGTTAATTTGTTTAAAATTTAATATTTCAATAATTTTAAAATTTTGAATTTGTTAAAAAATTCTGAAAATAATAGCATTTTAAAAATTTCAAATTCATCTTATTTTTTTAAAACTTTAAAAAAAAATTACATTTCGTAAGTTTTATATTCATTCAATGTTTGAAATTTTTCTAAACTTTTGAAAAAATTACATTTTAAAAGTTTCGATATTTTTAGAAAAATTATATTTCATAAGTTTCACATTTATATAAATTTTTGAAATTTATTAAAACTTTTGAAAAATTTACGTTTAATATTCATCCAAAGTTTTAATGATTTTAATATTTTTTTTAATTTTTTAAAAAAATTGCATTCAGAAGTTTCACATAAATCAATAATTTCAAAAAAAAAAAAAAAAATTTAAAATTCACATTTATCAAAAGTTTTGAATCACTATTGAACTTTTTAAAAAATTTAACAATCAAGTAGCAGAGGTAAAATAATTTCAAAACAACCCATCCTTGGAAGCGCACACATCATTTATATATAAATACACCAAATCTAATAGAATTGAGTGTGAGAAATTTAATTGAAAAAAATAGACATTCACCATCTTATAAATTAATTTTATAAGGATGAATTGACTGAATATAAAGCTTAATACACGTTATCACTCCTTTACTCACCATATTCAAACACTAATCAATCACATATAAAGACTTCGATTGGTTTTTTTTTCCTTCAGTAACTATATATATATATATATATGATAATATCTCCTTATCTTCCTATTGTTATATAATTCTCAGTGCAAACACTTTTGCACCCTTTAACTACTTTTTTTTAAAAAGGGTCTCTTATTGACTATGACATCTATTATGCTCATAATATTCTCTTTTTTTTTCCTTATATTTTTCCTTCTTGTGTCTAAAATTGTGTTTTTTCAAAATTAAAATATAAAAAAAAAGAAACTTAGAAGAAAGATTTTTTGGAAGGAGGTCTTCCAACTGCTCTCATAAGGCCAGCAATCTCAAGAACTCTGGCTACTTTAGTTCCCCTTTTTGCCTCTGCTGATGCTCTTCTCTCCTCTGCTTTTCTATGTGCTTTTGCTACCTTGTTTTGCATTTTCTCCAACGCTTTTGCTCTTTTCTCTTCCAGCTTCCTCTGCACAATAAGTAACATTTACTTTGGTTTATTTATTATAACCAAGAATTGTAATAATCACGTACTGTAAAGAACCCAAAAGCTATTAGTCAATGTTTTGTTTTACTACAAAAAGTTGAATTTAAGTATTTAACTTGCAAATCAAGTCATTGACCAAATTGCTACTTTCTGATGGGTAACATATTTTGAACTCTTTTTATTTTCAATGTAAAAGTAACTTCATTAATAAGAAAATAATGCAGACCATAGCCAGAAGAATTCTGTTGTCACAAGGACAAAAGTTATATTCACCAAAATAATATATTTGTTTACAGAAAATGATTGCATGTGAATGAATTTTTAGCTTCAAATTGCCAATGCAATACAAAGGATTTAGCTTCATTTAAATGAGTAAATTCATAATGATAGTAAGTTTGACTACTCTAAAGTGAATAGTATATTTTAGTAAATAAAATAAGTAATATTAATTAAGAAAACAAAAAAGTAAATAATATTTTTTAATAAAAATATTCTAATTTTTACAATTTAAAAGTATTAAATGCACATTTTACAAAGGTAGTTGAAAACATTTGTTAATTTCACATAAAGAATTTTTAAGTCAAAAGTACCTAAACATACTTGTTTACATTTTTCAATAAACAATTTTAAAAGTCAAATTGTCCTTGATTTGTTATGTTTATGTATATGTATTTGACATGAATATATAGTTGATATTACTTTAGTAAGGGTAGCTGCATGCCGACTCTATTGCTTGTGAATTAATAAACATATGGAAAAGATAATGAAGGAATTCCACAAGACTTATTCATATATATAAATATATACCATTATTACTAGCTAGTTCCCCCCACGCCTCAATTAGGTTCCTCAACAACCATTAGAAAGTAATTCCTCACCTTTTATCTTTATATCCATCATTAAGAATAATAACGAAACAATCATTATCACACACTAACTCAAGTTATAGGCAACCTTAATTAATTCCACATTCAACCTTCTTCCTCTATATTAGAAAAATTTAAGTCACACAATTGGAAGAAATAAGTCTTTAATAGAATTAATTTATACATAGTGTTATTCTTATTTTTTAAGTCAATTTTATATGGATGAGTTAAATTCAATATAAAAAATCTAATATAATATTAAAATCTATCTAATATAAGTTTAGAACAATGGGAGAAGTCCCTTCTAAAACATAACCATCAAAAGTTTCGATTTGCAGTTTCTTTGCCATGAAACAAAATTGGAAAATGAACACAAATCACGGATTTGCTACCATATATGTCACTCATCAATTATACACGCATATTAAAAATAATTTATATTTAATTATAATTTTGATCCGTTTGTTATTATTAATTTATGAAATTGATTTTTTAATTTTAAAAATCGATAGTTTTGATTTTCTTTTATATTTTTTAATAAAAAACGACGATTTGATATATTTTTAACGATGTGATATAGAATTCTATAATATAAAACATCTAGATGCATTAATTATTCATGTCATTAATTAAATTAAAAATATAAAAAATTCAAATTTGAAATCTAAGTTTTTATTATATTTTATTCCAATTTCATACGTAGTAATTATTCTACATAAAATATCTCATGTCATATTTTTTTAGTTAAAAAATCAAAAGGATTGATGAAAACTATCGACTTTTAAAATATGAGGATCAATCTTGAGAATCATTAAAAATAAAATGACTAAAATTGTAACTAATTAGCTAATAATTTACAAAGAGTAACATCTCTTTGATCTCATTTCTTCGGATATAGTTTATAAAAAATTTAATAGTGTATTCCTTTAGTTCTATTTTCAAAAAAAATTTGTAATTTTGATTTGTGGTTTTTAAATTTCAAAATACTATTAAATGTTTTTTTGTCAAATTTGTTATTTTGATTTGTGGTTTTTAAATTTCAAAATACTATTAAATGTTTTTTTGTCAAAGTAACAAAATTTAATAGCTTTTGATTTTCATATACATACTTCTCGACACTTATTCAACTTTCTTCTATTTTTCTCTTTATATCACATCATAAACATACGAAATTTATTAAATTATTCTTTTTTATCTCTTATTCTTTCAAGAACTCAAGATGTAAATACCCAAAAGGATGTCCTGCAAACGTTTTTTTAGAGTTGTATTGGTTTGTGTAAAAATCTTAAAAACCACAGTTAAAAAGAAAAAGAATGAAGGTAATATTGATTAATTGGATCAAAGTTGGTTGCAAATTATAAATCTTGCTTTGTTTTTAGTCTTGATAGTAATCATCAACTCAAAGAAGCCTAATATTCAACCAAGTAATAATTACCAAAGACACCCAAAAACGGTTAAAAAAAACACAACCAACATGCAAATAACACAGTGAGAAAGAACAACAACATAGAAAAAACATTTACCTCAACTTTTTTCATCCAAGAAGTAGCTTTCTGAACCTGTTCATTCTCCCAACCATTGATCACAGCATCCTCCCTTTTAAACCTGTTATTAATCTTAGCAACCTTAGCATTCTGCCAAGCTGATATCTTTGTATCAACTTCCTCCTTCTTCACCCTCTGAACCGACACGTGTTGTTCTTCCCTCACACGTGTACCAACACCATCATTCATAGTTCTTCTTCTAGTAGGAGATGCAACAGGGTTTAACTCTAAAGGGTTGTTATCAGCAACAATCGCTAAAGGGTTTGTTTCTACCATCATATCATGATCTTCTCCAATTCTCCCCAAGTTGTTGTTGTTGTTAACAGCTTCATTTTCATGTGGAGTGCTTATGTTGTTGTGATCAATGGTTTGTCCTGCTAGAACAAGAGCAGTGAATTCTCTGCTCATGGTTGTGAAGTTCTGATCACTTTCTGTGGTGCTGGTTATGGACAGAGAAGATGAACGGTGGTTGTGGCCATGGTTGGTGGGTTGTGGTGTTAAGGCATGGATTTCTCTTATTTCAGTTATCTGTTCATCTTCTTGATTTTCCTCTGTTACATGGCTAGTTGAAGTATTTGGATAATTCATTATGTGAATATCTTAATATGGAGGGAAATTTTTTATTATGAAATAATAATAACAAAGTGAAGGGGTTTTATTCAAGCATACTGTAGTAATGTTTATAGTGTATATGTGTGTGTTATTAATGTTTTTTTTTTTTTTGAGTGAATGGAAATGGTGAGAAGAGTCTAGAGTACAACAAAGGGTGAGAGATGAGAACTTGAGAACTTGAGAGGCTCTAAACAAATTAAATAAAAATCCTAAACTATTAATTATTGTACAGCTTGAAACAAAGATGTTTAATATATTTGTCAATTGAGCCACATTCATTAAGTTTTTATTTGTTGTATTTTAATTATAATTTGTCTCTGACTTTATCTCTGATAATGTCATAACTAATTGGAAAGTTAATTTATTTCACATCAGTTATTTCAAATAACAATGATAAGTTTTACTAGTTAATGTTATTTCAATTTAATATTGTAATGTGATGTTCCATTCAATATGAATAGAATATTCAAACTATTATCATTGTCTATTCATATTATCTTAGGTCTCTATCATTTCACCTTATTTTGTTGATAATGTCATTATATCTTGCTTGCATACTCACCATACATTAGGTCACCCAAAATCAGCAAATTTCTATCCGTAAACAAGTTTAGAAAAAGGAAGGTTACTCTGTCTCAATACTATTTTTCAATATGGCTCTAGTTAACATGAAAGCCATGGCAAAGTGAAATTAAAACAATGCCAAACTAGCAGTGCAACAACAAAAATATTGGATTAAAACTATTAATTTAGTCTCCAAAGCATCATTCTCTCTAATTTAATCTGTAAATTATATAAATATAATAAATAGTTTCTAAAATATATAAAATTTGTCAATTTAATTCATATCATTAAGATATTAGAGATTAAAATGACATATTAAGTATTTTAAGAACTACTTTTTAGTTTTATATACTTTAGAGATTTTTTTTTATAATAAATTTTAGAGATTAAAATTAAAATGGAGAGACAATAATAATTTGAATATTCAAAATATTTCTATTGATTTTTCCTGTGTCAGGTGAAATTGACTGTCGGCTAGAAATTCTGATTGACCCAGCTACATATTACACATAAAATGAACTATTCGAAGCTTACACGTATTAAATATAACACTCGAATCCGAGTAGATATTTAACAGGTGGCAATATTTAATAGGTACATAGTGTTGATATAGGTATGTTTCTTTTCTTCCATGCAGGTGTATAAGGATATGCAACTGATGACATCATAGGCTGAATTATCAGATAAGGCCACGTGTGCGGTTTCATTTGCCCTTTCTTCTTGTATATGCTGTCAAATCAAGTTGCCCCTGACTCACGTTGTTATTATTTAATGGAATATTATTCAACAATAATTGTATCTGTTTTTTCAAATAAAAAAAATAGATGGTATCATGTTTTTAGTGATGACAGATGTTTAATTAATTATGATCAGTATTTACAAAATTACACTCCTTTGTGATGTAATAATTGGTGAAAAGTATGGAATAATTTTGCTATTCACTTCTACCAAAACAATACTAATAAGAATATTTTTTTGGTTACATAAGTATATATATATCAATTAATTTTGTAAAGAAAAGTAACTAATGATAATTATAAAGAAATTTTCTCTCTTGTATCTCGCCTGCATCTCGTAGACCTTTTTAACATATGAAATTGTAAGTTCTATATAACTTGTAGGATAAATTTTAACATACCCTGAGGATTTTTAGGAATAATAAGAATAAGAGTAATGTCATATGTCTTTTGTTTTAAATTATGTAGGTTATTTTGAAAAGAAAAATGACCAAAATAGACTGTATTGTAAATTTGTAATAACATTAACCTCTTCGCTAGATTCGAAAATGTATTAGGATGTTTAGAATCAATACATAGTTTAGCTCGGAAAGTCGCACCCTGGTTAGATAATATTATTCTTTGGAAAAAGTTAAATTTTACAGATATTATATTATTGGTCAATAGAGAGCAATCTACCGAGAAACAACGGAAGGTTTGTTCAATTTAAACAATAATATGAACAATGTTCGGTATCACTACAGCACAGTGATATCAAGTAGACAACTTACAAAACATCAGTTTTCCTCATTTGCCTGCAGAACCTCACTGAGAGACTGCAAATTGTCCAGATGACATCTAGGACACTTGGATCTGTTCTGAAGTTCCTCACCAAGTGAACTGTGTGTTGCTTCTAATTTTGAAGTCTGCTTGTTTCCAGTTAAGAAAACAGTTGCTTTGATGATATGCTCTAATCGAACCAGGTAATAGAGCAGAAGCATACTTCTACGTTGCAATTAAAATTACAAATTTAATTTAACTTCTTCCCTTTTTGCTTTTGTTTCCATTATTTTGATGAAACTCATAGAATGTCAAAAGTGTAGATAGTGAACATTTGAATTTTGGCGGGTTAGATTCATTCTTGCATTGATCATATTTCTCCGTAATTTCTAGTCTTAAATTGAACATGAAACATGGAAAAAAAGCAGCTTATTAAACAAATAGGTTTTACGTGATGTTGAACCAAACTCATTAAATTGAGAAGTGTTTTTACGTGTTTGACCTGTCTATACTACATTTGTATATTGATGTGATCGGGATTCCACTTTTCTGTTATTGAAATTATTTCAAGATTTCAGCTTGTGTAACCTGCGAGAGACTATAAACAACTGTACCAATTTAATATTTATAAGGATATAAGGTGAGATCTTGCAATTCTTTTGTTTCTTTGACTATCATATTCATTAACGACAGCTTTTTTTCACGGTCAATCAATTCACGCTGGACCTGCAGCGGGTTTTCCTCACCGTGAGAAAGCGTTAATATAGAAAAAGAATATAAGTAAAGAGCCTTGACTTAATGGCCTTAGATTTTTAACTTACGTTCTCATAAATTTTCTGTTGGCCTTGGAATTCATCCTCCTCTTTAGATGTTTGAGATGTTATCTCCAAAAGGCTACTTTCAAGAGCCCCTAGAGCAACATCAGCATCATTTTCTTTCATAATTACTTCTGCTGGATCTAAAACAAAGTCAAAGTCTATCTTAACACTGTATGAGAAATAGTGCTAGTTAAAATTCAAATATAGGGGAGTAAAGCAAGAAGATGCAGACAAGCACCTCGTAAAATAAACATAATGCAGAGAAAGGACTGAACTGCTTGAAGAAATCCTCAGCATGAATGAATTAATAATCATGACTTACAATATCTAATATGAGGAAACTAGTAATCAAGAAAACTACGACATTAGGAAAATAGTACAAATCAATTATGAATTGTTCATAGAAAATATACACAGCCTAAATTAGAGATATGAACTATTAGAGTTAGTGGTTGTTGGTTAGAATTCTAACAGAATTTGATATACATAGACTATAAAGAGGTATGAATAGAAGGTAAGGGGTATCATGGCAGCTCAAAATCGGACTTAGAGGGAGGTCTTACGCTCTCAACATACATCAAGGAATTTGTATTCGTTCTGTTTCTTCCCAACTAGGGCTCGTCACTCATTTGGGGATAATGGAGATCTAAGTTAATTCTAAAACTACGATCCAATATCTATCAATTGGTTCATATGTAAGGCCAAGAGATACCGTGATAAAAAGTCGAGATTTTAGGGATAAACTGTACAGTTCTGTGGCCTTTTCTTATATAATCAGCAGGAGTCTAATCCTTTACAAATATAGGAGAGATTACATAAGATTGTCTTAAAGTCTAACCTATAAGTCTATAACAAACAACTAACTAACTAACAGTTAACAAAACAACTAACTATAAGTCTATAACTGACCAAGACTAACCCATTACGTAGGCAGACTCAGTTAAGCTAAGCTGGCAGTGCCACCTGTTTGACCTAACAAGCTGAACAGATTATGCTACGATTACAGCACTTCAAATGCATATTTTGGTACAAATAAACATATTATAACAGGATACTGTAATCATATTGTGATACTAATACACACGTGCATCAAAAGATCAACATAAAACTTGGATATGATATTTAATTTTAAATTTAAATGTTTAGTCACTGAAACTATAAGTTAAGGTCAATAAAATCAGCACCAGAAACTATATACTGCTTAATCTTGTCCAAACAACGTAAATGCACTTTTTCAGATGTAATGAAGAAAAAAGTAAAAAGTAAAAAGTGTTATCCTCTTTCAACACGAGCATCTTCTAGTTCCATGCTTCTCATGACCTCAAAAATTTTACTAATATTAAGCATAGGAAGAAAAACAGCATCTATAAGAGTGGAAAGAATAACTGAACCTCTACAAGCTGCATATTCTACTGCATCAGTGTCACAAGTAGCGATGCTCTCTTGAAATTTCCTGTATTAAATGATGGATCAGTAACTGTTGTAACTTGTAAGGTTGTGAAAGCTGATGCTATAAATGTACAATTTACAGATTACATTTTCCAGCTTGTGCATTGAGTATTAAATAAGTAAATTGGTGTAAGATACATGAATGAAAGTTATCAGAGAAGATTGAGGATTTTCAAGAATACCTTGTGTATGGTAAAGTTTTTTATATGGTCAAACTTCAATAGATATGCAATAGTGCGAGGATTTTCACACATATCATAACAAGCTCACAGAACTTGTCCCATAAAAATGCACATATTTGCTTGTAAACAGCCAAACTAATATATTGTTACGAACTTACAGGACAGAATCATAAAATAATCTAATTTCAAAATTAGGAAAAGCAGTTTCATTTACTTTTAATACATATATATATATATATATATATATAATAGGCAGGTAACCTCTAAAAATTTCATAAGATATGCTCAAACCCCACCAAGAATCAAAAGTGATGGCTGTTATTTTATCCATGTGCCAAACAATGGCACAATGAAGAAGAGTATGCATAGTATTTTTCTTCAACGAGATGAACCTTATTTTGGCATTCAGGTCAAGCATTTGGTGAATGAATTGCTCACTGCGAAAAAAAAATTAAAGAGTCTTAACAATCATACAAGACTTGTTCACAAAATTAATGGAACAAAATTGACAAAAAATAATAATAGCATTAGAACCAGTCTCTCAGAAAATAGTGGTTTGTTCACATTTTGCTACACTACCTACAATGATATAGCTTTGCTATTTAACACTTTATACAAAACATATTGTATAACAATAACGATTTGTTCAGATTCAGCTACGCTATAGCCATGCTATTAGACAACAATAATTGGAACAAGCACCAGAGAGTCGCGAGGGATTACCGTGAAATCACTCCTTCATCCTTTAGTGTTTCCAAATAAGATTCCACAACAGACATGTCAACCTGAGTTAAAGAAACCCTAGCCTGGAATCGATAACATTTTCGAGTTAAACGGATCCATAATTAAAAACTTTATGAGAATAAGAACTTGTAATTTGTAACTAAAACCTTATTAACCAACCTCTAGCGTTTGAACTGAAGCTTCACTCAAAAACAAATGAAGTTCAAAGCCTTTAAGTTCCTGTTCAACAAGTTCTTTGCAGCGCTTAGATTTCTCAAGCTCCGCATTTGCCTCACTCAACTCTGATATAAGCGTTTCGATTTGCTTCCGAAGTGCAACTACTCTTCGTTCTTCGCATTTCAAGTGAGTAAATCAGCAACATCCTATTGCTATATACTGCTACTTGTATAGAAATTTAACCTAATCTAATCAATTCAAGGTTCGATAATTTGAGAGAAAGAAACGATACCTCCTTGAGATCTCTCGGTGGCGAAATTGCGAATGATGCTTATGAGTTGTTTCTGCGGATCATTTCCCGTTCCCGCCATATCTCTTCTTTTACAAACTAACCATATTTATATCTTAGTTCCAAAATTCACTTCCTCCATCCGTACGCGATGTAATAAAAATATTAATGGGCTTTGGCCCACTTTGTTTAAAAAAAAATAATAAGCCAAATTATATCCGAATCAGAAAATATTTTAGTCTTTTATTTTTTAAGTTGGTCATTTGTTTTAATTTTAAGTGACAATTTTATATTTTATGTTTTAAAATTTTGACAATGTTATTCTTTTTTATACAAAAATTCAAAAAAATCATCAAAATTTTCAACCAAAACCCATTAAATTTTATAATCATCTTCAATATAATGCAAATTTTATCAAATCCATAACTCAGATATTCAAATACACTCATATTTGTATCTCCAACAATATCAAATAAAGAATGAAAATATGACTTTATTTCAAGATTTAAGATATGAATTTGATTAAATTTGTATTTTATTGAAGATGATAATGAATTTTATGGATTTTGGTTGAAAAATTGATGATTTTTTTGAATTTTTGTAAAAAACAAGGACAACATTGTCGAAATTTTAAAACATAAAATATCAAATTATCACTTAAAATTAAAATAAAGGACCAACTCGGGAAAAAATAAATAAATGACTAAAACGTTATCTGAAATTAAATTAAGGGACCATAAATGTAATTTAGCCAAAATAATATATACGCATAAATTTTTATTTCAAATATAAACAAATTTATATAAGTGACTTTCACTTTATTTAATTGTATTTTTATTTTTATTGAAGTAGTTTTTATCATGAATAATTTTGAGAAGTTAAATTCTTGAGTAATTTAAAGTTTTGTTGGATATCAATACAATACATTGAAGTTAAAATTAATTCAAATTTTAAATTTAAATTAAAATAATTAAATATAAAAAACAATGTGAAATTAAACTGTTGAATGTTACATATGATATCTATCAAAACTCTGAGGCATTAGAGTGTTCACCTTTTGAGAATTCACTTATACTTTATATAAAATCAAGAAGATTAATTGCACTTAGTTAAGGGTCCTTTTATAATAGATTAAATATATATGATTTATCTCCTATCTCTAAACAAGTGTGAAATTTTTTCTTCTTCTTATAAACAAGATTGGAATGGTATTTTGTAATTATTTATTTATTTAAACTAGATCAGAGATTATGCATCTTTAATATAAAGTTATTTTTTATCCACAATCAATTATAATTTGTCAGCACATCAAACAATCATAAACAAATTTTTTTGAAAAATGCAGTCGTACAATTATTTGATGTATTGCCAATTTGCTTATAAGTGTCATTTTTGCTTAAAAAGTCATATATATTGAACATAATCTTTTCTTTGAAGAATGATCATCAAGATAATATCAAAATAATTTATTTTCCTATTTCGTAAAAATAAAATAATAACTCATAAAATTACTGTTCATGTTATCTGTGTAAAAATTGAATTTTTTAATAATATTTGCTTTTTATATTATAATACGTGCATTAATTTAATATAATTTATTTTTTTATTAATAATATATTTTTATATTAGAGTAAATATTTATTTTGATGCTTAATTTTATTATTAAAGAAAATAAAAGCTCTTTTCAATCCTTAAAAAACATAAATCAGGCCATATTAATTTTTATGTGAAAGTTTTTT
>JBBPBS010000753.1:6343731-6365640 GCA_037974835.1 Cicer judaicum | reverse complement strand
ATAAAAAGAATTAAATAAACAAATCCACAATTCAATGAGGTTTAAATTAAAATAAATAAAAAGAATTAAATTAACAAATCCATGTAAATTAGCAATCCTTTGAAAAAAATATTGAAATATATATTTTTTAAAATAAAAATGATAAGTTATAAATTGAATATTATCAAAGTATAATATACAAATTAGTGTAATTTTTTTATTAGTATTCTAGTATATATTCTATTTTTTCAATACAAAATAATTTATTTTATTTTGGTACAATAAAATATTTATCTATGTAAATCGTTCATGAAAATAAAGACACTCACTAGATTTTAGGTTAGACAAAGAATAAATCAGAACAAACAGGACTTTTTATTTCCAACATTATTTTGTATTTTTATCGTAAAAAGTAGTACTATAAATTTATTTATTATAAACACTCTCTAAAAAGAATACAATAATAACTTTGAAAGAAAGCATATGACATAACACCTTTAATTAAGTATTATATATTCAAAGCATAGAAATGAGATACAAAATATACTAAATAATTGTACATTGAATTGGTAAAAAAAAAGAAGGCTTAATTGTACTTTTGGTCCCCCTATTATAAGTGAAAATTGAAAGTAGTCCCCCCATTTTGTTTGTCCCCAATTTTAGTCCCCCAAACAGAATTTGAGTCCAAATCATGATGAATTGTCATTTTTTTAATGATGTGTCAATAAAAAGGTGACGTGGCAGACGCTTATGTGGAATAAACTCATTATTATATTATTTCTTATTAAAAAATATAATTTATTAAAGCCAATTTATGAACCTCTCTCCCAAGCTCCACATTCTTCAAAATCCCACAAGTCTGCAAAACTGAAACTACAGTTGCACAATCAGATTTCACACCCTCATCCATCATTCTATGATAAACCCTCAACGCCTCCTCTGCACTGTTATTCCGAAAGTAGAGCCATTAATCAAAGTATTCCAAGACACCACAGTGCGTTCTTGCATTGAGTCAAAAACCAACAATGCAGCTTCTTTCTCACCACCAACCATATACATTGCCAACAAAGAGTTCTTAACAAATGTGTCCAAATCAAAGTCAGTCTTTAGAGTCTGCCCATGAACTCCAACACCCATATCAATGAATAACAAGCCACTACAAGCCTTGATAACAATTGGGTAAGTGAAGTTGTCGGGAAGAGGCTGACCCGAATGGAGCATTTCAACAAACATGTTCAGGGCATCATGGGGGCGACCCATTTGAACATACATCCTCATCATGGTGTTCCAAGAGAACAAACTTCGTTTGGGTAATTTATCAAACATGTGGGAGGCGTAAGAAACATGGTTGCATTGGGCGTAGGTTGTGGCAAACTTGGATTAGAGTTGGGACGAAGTGAAACTTGAGGAGGAGGAAGTTGAGCGCAATGTTGAAGGGGAGATGAAGGTCATGTTGATCCTGTTGTTAAGGAGGAAGAAATCCAGAATAATTTTAGGGTTCATGAGTAAATGTTTTTGATTTTGATTTGTTTAGGGTTTATGATTTTAGGTGTTTTTACTTTTAACTTAATTTTAATAATTAAATTGTATTTTTAAAAATATTGTCACAATTATAATAATGGTTTTTAAAAATATAAATTATATTTTTTAATTAAAAATAATATAATAATGAGTTTATTCCACATAATCATCTGCCACGTCACCTTTCTTATTGACACGTCATTAAAAAATGACAACTCATCATGATTTGGACTCAAATTCTATTTAGAGGACTAAAATTGAGGACAAACAAAATAAGGGGACTACTTTCAATTTTCACCTATAATAGGGGACCAAAAGTGCAATTAAGCCAAAAAAAAAATATATACATCAATGCTAAAAACACATCCATTCTATTTTTTTATATGAAAATAGTATTTTATAACGATTGAATGTTTAAAACAAAATAAAATATATATAAATAATCACCGTCAATTTTTAACTATATTTTTTTTTAGAGTAAAAATCACTCATATTTTATTACAAACTTTTCCATTTCATTTGTTCTTTTTTTATAAAGTCAACTTACAAATATTAAAAAATTATAGTAATATATCATAAATATCACCTTCAATTTAAAAAAAAATACAAATTAAAAGAAATGTTTTCAAATTACACTCGTGCAATATTTATTTATATATTCGAAATAAGCGAGTATTAAATAGTTTTTAGTCTCACATTGTCAACATAACATGAAACAAAAGTGTTTATACAATGAGTGCGAACAGAAATGGTCACGACCTCCATCGTTATAGGTTGATATTTTCACATTTGGTTTTTAATTTCATACCTTGTATAAAATTCCTAATCTCAATTATGATAATCAAACTACATTTGGAGTATACTTGATTGTGATTAAAGGTATTTGGATTCCATTATGCATTTGGTTTTGTGGAACCTTAAGATAGATAAAATATCCAAATTATAAATCCTAATTGATTTGTTTCTTAATAATTTCAAATTTTAACTAATATTCCTAATAATAATAATAATTTGTTTTAGGTTATCAAATATTTTTTTGATGTTAGAAAAATATTGTGTCGTATTTACATTTGTGCAATAGCTCCATATGAATCACTCTGATGAAAAATCCTAAGTAGTCTTCAAACTAGATAGCATTACACTTAACATCTTGATTTTACTATTATCAGTTTTTTGCATTTTGGACAATAAACTTCCAGCAGTATAAAGAAAAACATAAATAGATTTATCACAAAGTGAAGCTAAGGGGAGAGATGGTAGGATAATTGAAACGGGACACTGATTCCTCAAACTATCGACACAACAATTTTTGTAAAACATGAATTGATGATTCAGTGCAAAAGTCGAAACTGGTAAAAATTTCCATTAAAAAAAATTGAGACTTTATCCAACAACTTTACTTTATTGTCTCAACTTTCAACACCACCATTCAAATGTCGCTCCTCCAACGCATGCATCTCTCTTCAATCTTTTCGTTGTAATAATGCATATTTTTTTGTTTTACTTAACATCCATGTCCCAAATTGGTAATGTATTAAAAATTTCAGCAAAGATTTTGTTGTGGAGCTTGATAACATGGTAAATTTGACAGAAAAATGCAACTTTTTAAGTTATTTTTTATTTTATTTTATATTGAAACAACATTCAAGTTTCTTTGATTTTTTTTTTTTTTACTTTTATCAGAAAAGTGGGTTACTTTTTACAAAATCTTGATTATTAAAGTCATTTAATATATATATAGAGAGGCAAACAAAAAGTCTTTTTGAAAAATGAAAGGGCAATGACCTCTTTAATTGTCTTTTAAAATTCACAAGACGCATTTATGTAAAAAATTATTTTTTTTAAATCTCAATTCAATACACCTCTTAATTATTATTTTAAAATTTTGATGAGTAGAAATCTAAGATTAATTGACTGAGATTTTTTTAATTCAAGGGTCTAAATTATTATTTTAAAAATTAAATTACACATTACACAAAAATTTGATGAAATATTGATTTGCTCTTTTAAGAAATTGAAAAATGAAATTACACAATTCTTATAATTTTGAGGAAATATTGATTTGGTCAAAATATAATTTAATTCTGTTTGGCCATCTATTTTCTCCATGGACCATGTCCTAATATCCTTATGTTCTAGAAACCATTTGTAATGTTAACGTGTAATTGTTGTCTTTTGTTGGGTGTGATGAATAATTAATTGATTACTATGTTACAAAATTGAAAATGGGTTTTGCTTTAGCCAAAACTTTTGTCAACTGGTCGATTCCATCTATCTATAGTCACCTGTTTCTCTATAGAATAAATCCAATCCCCTCTTTCTGGGGTCCTTGAGACTAAAGACTTTGACCTGAAGTGGAAATCCAAGTTGATATGATAAAGAGAGAAAAGGATCAATTTGAAGAAAATTTCTAAGGTGAATGCACCTTGACTATTTTTATAAAATTTAATCATATGATATTATATAAAAGTAAAGTTTATAAATTCTTTTTATCACAATGATATAATTAATATCAATTTAACAGATTAAATTTTAAAAAAATTCATTAATTTTTATTTATTTTTATCCAACTGATTAAATAATTACTTTAACTATAAAATATAAAAAGAATCTTGTAGATCATTGGTATAGTTTGAAACAATTTTGAGGAAAGTTTTCTATAATTATCTGTAGTAACACCATCTCAATTTAAATGATGAAATAAGCTTTAAAAAGATAGAGAGAATCATTTCAGAAAGCAACAAAAGTAAAAAACGAATCTCATATAAAATATTATATGTGTGTCATCCAAATTGCTAAAGTTGGTAATTTTTCAAAATATATGATTAGTTAGTGGATTAAAAAACATTAAAGCTCAATTTGATTTGCCTATGCTCCACCAATCACTCGATTGTGGTGGTAAATATCTACATTCAAATGTTATTTTGACTATCAGCAAAAATTAGATTAATAATAGGCGTACTTAAAGTGCTCAACTCAAGTGCTATATCTCAAAAACATTTTTCTAAGTGAAGATAAAGTAAAAAGTGCACATAGTCTATACACTCAATAGGTGCATAAGAGACAACGGTTTTTAAGTAAAAGAATTATTTTTATTTATAATAAAGTTTGTGTATGAAATCATCGAAGCAAGCGATGGCTTTTGACCAATTATTATCTTTCAAAAAATAAAATAAACATTATAATTAAAAGCAAACTATTTGATTGCTTCAACATGATATATGCAATTTTTTTATATAATATAAAATTTTGTGGTATATTTTATATAAATTTTATTCTTTTAGTATTAATGATATGTCGTAAAATTAATTTTTTTCAAATTGAAAAGATACTAATAGTTAATAAGAAATAAAGCTAATAACTTTAAAAAATAATGTTAAACAAAAGTGATGAGGATATCATTCTATGTTTACGAATTACGAGGGTCAAAGTCAAAAAGATAGAAGAGAAAATGCTAGAATACAACACTAATCCTTTTACAACTTTGGAAAGTTGTGTGTTGGGTGGCCTTGTGAGTGGGTCAAACATAAAAAGAAATCAAATAATTTGGTCACACATTTGACACTTGCTTAGAATTTATTCAGCTGACTGGTTCTGCCGACTCACCTACCACAATTGAAGAAATTTTGAATGGTTCATTTGTTTCTGCGCAGTAAATTCACTAAATTGTATATATTAAGCCTTGGTGCAAGGAAAGTTATACAAGTCTAATTGAGTGTGAAGGAAGAGTGTTATGTACTCCTTCAATCCTTTCTTTTATAAATATTATGTCATATTTTTTTTTTTAAACATATTGTTCCTGGAGTTAGATAAGATCACAATTTGTGACAAAGTTCTTTATTATGAGATATGATATTGCTACATTTTATTGGTTATATTTGAATTTAAAAATGCTATTAAAACTGGAAGAACTTTTCATCTTCTCATCCAAATATTATTGAGTATTCCTTTTCAAAAATATCTATCGAATATTTTTGAAAAATGAGTGATATAATTAATGTGTATAATTAATAATTTACGTTAGTTTAATTTAGGAAAAAAAAATTCATTGAGTTTTTATAATTAGGGATGGAGCGAATAGATTTGAGTATTTTAATAATAGTAATTTTCACCTTAAGGATGAAATATGTTTCTTGAGATTTGTGGAATGTTATGACACAATTATGTTAAACACTAGGCCTAATTTTAATTAGATATTTTAGACAATAAATTGCTAATTAATTTCTAAAATGATCTAGATAGATCAATTAATGATAGTAAGTAATAAATATAAAAAAAATTAATTAATTTTTTGAAATGACTTAGTTTTAGACAATAATATCTTTTACTGTATTTTCTCTTCTTGTATTGTCTCACAAAAAAGGGGTAGATTATATTATGTTTGTTGAAATCACCACTTCCTCTTTGTTTGAATTATAGAAATGGTGTGAGGTGTTCTCTAATTGTACCTCCGTCAACAATAAGTCTAGGTGTGATGTTAGGTTTGCATTTCACAAGGGATTTGGTATTAAACGATAGTGTTAGAAATGAATGTTCCAAATGATGTTAGAAGGCTCCATAGAGAAAAATGCATGGATTATGTGAGTTCTATGATTGATCAATGTTTACATCAAAAAAGTAAACGATTGATAGATGTTGGGATCCTATGCCCAATTTTCAATCCATTTTGTTTTCTTATCTTAGGAAAGGTGCTATCGTGTTGTTACCAAGTGACAAGCGTGTTTGGCTAAAAGATGTCCCTCCCATGCATTTTGCAATCATTTGTACATGATCGATCTACCACATTTGTGAATCTAATTTTTAAATATTTGGGGGTATTTACATAAAAAGAAATGAATAAGAATTGCAAAATATTTCTACCAAAAAATTGTGAAAATAAATTTCTCTACGTCACTTTTCAAAAAGTATACTTTCATCCAACTTGGCAATCAACCTCACCACTTGACTTGTAGTTGTATTGGAACTTCTTGCACCACAAGTAAACCTCAAATCAGGAATAGGATACTTATTTTTTATATATATTTATTTGGTTAATTGAGTTGAGTGAACGATTATCTTAAATTAGATTCACTATTTTTTTCTATGATTTAAATTAATAATTTATTTAATTGAATTATTTATATTTTTACATGTAATTAATTATCAAGTGAATGAAAAAAAGTAAATGTTCATTAATATTAATATAAACTAATTTTATACAAATAATTAATAATAGATATTAATTTTGTCATTCCACTATGCAATAATAATTGTAAAAGAAAAATAATATTATTAAAACATAAAATTTATCACAAAATATAATACAATATTGTTTTAAAAGTATAATAAAATTATATTTTATTTTTTATAAGATATCAAAATATTATATTCATATAAAATTTTGTGATACAATAAGATTAATCTAAAATGGAAAATTAAATCACTTATATTAGTTGTCAATGAGTGTATTTTTATTAAAATGAAAATAAAAAAAAAAGGAAATAAATGGTTTACCAAAATGAATAAAGAAACAAAAAGAAGGTTCATAAGCACCCCACAAGAAAATGCAAACAGGTTATGCCCTTCAAAGGTTTGTGAAACTAAAGCCGCCCCCTATTACATTTCTTTTGAGCCTACAAATATGAAATTCTTCCTCACATTTTCTCCAAACTCACTTTTCCATTTTTCATCATTCCCTCTTCGTTTTTCTTTCACGACAAAAACTAAATCATCTTTTTAAGGTTGTTTCTTTTGTTTACACACAACTTCCTGCTTCGTTTCTTAAGGTAACATCAACGTTCTCGGTCTTAACCTCTTCAAGATTTCATCTTTACCCGCATTGCGATCTGGGTTTTGTTCCGTTTGATCCAACCTCTTCTAATTTCACAACCCCTTCTAACAATTTCTCATTTTTATTTTTTATTTACCTGCCTGGAAATTCTACATTGCTTTTTTTTCTTTCAAACAAATTAAACTTTTTTCTTCATTTTATAAAGATTATGGATCAGAATGATTCATATTTGATTAAAACCCAAGATTGGTGATTTATTTCATAAATTTCTCTAGGTCCTGTTTTCCCTGAAGTGGATGAAATCTGGGTTTTTCTCTATTTAAATCTCATGTTGAATATTTTGGATGTTAATTTTTATGCTACCACTTGTAATGTGTGTTAATTTTAATGTAGTTTATGTTTTCTCTTTATTTTACAATTGAAGTTTGAATATATTGCTAGATCCCTTAATAATTGCTATGATATTCATCTTTCTTTTTTTTAATGATTTTTGGTCAGGGTTTAAACCAGGATTATATACACATATTTCTCTATGGTAAGCATGTTTTTTCCCTTTCAATAGATTGTGATGTTCAAATGTGGATCAAAGTGGTTTTGATTTCACGTGTATAATTTAATTTAATTACTCTATGGTTGTGATCACTAGGGTGAAGCACCAGCATTCCTTGTTGATGACCTTCAAGATGGGCCTCTTAGTGGCCTTGAATTAAATAACGGAGCTTGCAAAACGACTACTATGGTTGGTGATAAAACGGTAAGATTATACTTTATGTTTTGGAAATCATCTTTTTTTATATATGTTGTTAGTTGTTACTATTCATTAATTATTAGGTTAGCTAGCTAGCCAATTTTCTGCCTAAAACAAAAAATGGCCCTCCATGTGTTTGACAGTATGTCATTGTTGGAGCTGGTGATGGAACTTTGTCCATTGACGTTCAAATTTTTGACCGTAGTCTTGGAGAATGGTCAGTTTGAAGTTTCTTAGCTTCATAGATGCTTTTGTAAGGCTTTGTTTTCTGATTTCCATTTTGGATTGCAGGGTTCATCCAACTGTGCTGGGAAACAAACCCTCGTCGTGCAAAGGCCACTCGGCTGTGCTTTTTGAAAACCGGATACTAGTTCTCAAGAAGGGTTCTAAACCAGATGATCAGATATGGTTCCTAGAGGTTGGTGTATATATGAAGGGACTATAGTAATGCATTGAAATTCTGAAACAGTATTAGATTTTCTATAATAAATATTAAATGCTTTGTTTTTATTATTATTAGGTGGACACTCAATATGTTAGGCAACAGCGAAAAAAATTCGGGACTGAGGTTGTTGCATGGAGTAAGGGTGTGATAGGCAATGTTGAGAAACCTGTTGTTATCAGTGGTCCTTCTGGAGTCGGTAAAGGAACACTAATATCGATGCTCATGAAGGAGTTCCCATCGATGTTTGGCTTTTCCGTGAGCCACACTACCCGTGCTCCAAGAAATATGGAGAAAGATGGGGTCCATTACCATTTTACTGATAAGAGTGTGATGGAGAAAGAGATCAAGAATGGAAAGTTTCTCGAATTTGCTTCTGTCCACGGTAATTTGTATGGGACGAGTGTTGAGGCTGTGGAAGTTGTAGCAGATGCAGGAAAAGTAAGTTCCTTCTACATCACTGTATTCTAATTTGTTTTATTTGAAGCTTGGATATTAAAAGTTAGAATATTAAATCACAGGTATGATGGTGTGCAACATTTATCCAAATTGACATATATTATGACTTTTTTCACCTGAGATTTTAATTTTTAAATATTCCAGAGATGTATTCTTGATATTGATGTTCAAGGAGCAAGATCTGTGAGGGCTAGTTCTCTTGAAGCCATTTTCATCTTTATTAGTCCACCATCAATGGAAGAGCTGGAGAAGCGCCTTCGTGCTAGGTGAGTAGTGGCTACTTAGTGATGCATTTTTAGTTCTAAACAACCACACCAAAATTTAGGCTTAACTTAATGCTTTGACACCAGAGGAACTGAGGCAGAGGAACAAATCCTGAAGCGACTGCGTAATGCCGAGGCTGAGATTGAGCAGGGAAAGTCTTCTAATATATTTGACTTCACCTTATACAATGACAATCTTGAGGAGTGTTATGAGAGACTGAAGGTAATAACTTCTGCTAAAGCAAAAACTTCTTAAATTTGGAGTGTTTTTATTATCGTCCTAATATAAGTACTCATTGGTGCAGAAATTATTGGGACTTGATGGTTTTGTCATTACTCCACAAAAATCAGGTAAGGATTTTCTAAAGTAGTCAAACTCATTATATATATTTTCTGTTTTAAAGCGATGAAGATACTTAAGATGTATTGACATGTATAAAATCTGTTAAACCAGCTGCACCTAGAGAGATTAATCTGCCAATGGATCATTCGGTGTCGAATATTGATGACAAAATCATCATAAACTCCATCTCTTCGGGACTAGAGAATGAGTCAAAGAATTTGTAAGCTTTCTAAACATATTACTTTTTGAGTGAATCATCAATTTAGTCTAGGAATTTGTAGATGATTTACCATTTCGTTTCGGCAATTAACAAAATTTCAAAATGATCCTTGAAGTTCAAAATCCTCAATCATATTAGTTATTTCGGATCACCTTTTGTTTCAAGAACCAAATTACCAAGAGTCCTACAAATTTTTAGAGCTAAATTAGTGATTTGCTCGTTGCTTTTTTAGCTTCAAAGGGTAAAGTGCTGACTTTACAATTGACTTGGCAGGATCATGTTGGATGTTTCCTCAATAAAAGGAGGTTCGCCTGGAAGGACAAGAGGGCTCGATTTTCAAGTCATTGATTAGCTTAGCTAACAACATTCTACAAACTTGGCCACAACTAACTTGGTTTTCACCAATCACCATTCATAATGTAACTTGAGGAAATGAGACATGCAATAATGCATTAGATTCATGTGTTAGAACATTTTCCCCCTCCTTACTGGCGTTCTTTGATTGTTACGTTACATTTATTAATATGATTAGGTTTAGTTGTAATTTTATTCTCTATTTTTATTAATTTATGAAATTGGTCTTTCTATTTTAAAAGTCAACAATTTTAGTTCATTTTCATATTTTTGAATTAAAAAAAATGATAATTTAATATTTTAAATAATGTAAAATATAATTTTATGATATAAAATAATCTAGATGTTTTAACTATTTATTTGTTATTAATTAAATTACAAAAATAGTTTTTGAAGTTGAAAGTGAAGATTTTATAGAATTTTATTGCAATTTTATAGGTGATAATCATTGACATCTTCCTATCATATGTATGTTAGGTGATAATTCAATTTTATTTAAAGTATATTAGATCTAAAATCATTAGATTAAAAATAGGAAATTTATTTTGTGAATAAGTAAAAACAGATAAACTAAAATTAGAATTAAGTATTATTATTCTTATTAAATAACGGTAATAATAATAATAATAATAATAATAATAATAATAATAAAAAATAAAAATACAAGTACGGTAGTTGAGTTTGTGACACTTATATTTAGTTAGTTTTATTTTTATCGGAGTCTTAAACTTTACAACAAGTAGGAAGTATGAACTTTTACTCTTAAAAGACCGACATCAATGATCATTAAAAATTTAAAATACTGGAACATGATGAATAAGTGATACAGAGTAGAGAGTAGAAGTAAGGTATTTTTTGGGATGGTGCTGGTGGAGACGATGGAGAAAGAAGACGACAATTTGCAAAAGATAGTTAAAGCAGTATTCAGCTGTGACTACTGACTAGAGTGTGCCCACAAGGAAGGGTATTGTCACAAAAGGAACAGTCTTGAAGTGGGATGTGCTACCGACATAACATAAGAGGGACTTGAATTTTGTTGGGGTGATGTTACAATTAAAAGTGGGCTCTAGCTAGCCAATACTTTAGTCTTTAACAAGTCCTGACCTGGTTGGTTTAATCCATCATACGTGGGGTAGAGTAGCGTGCTATTCCAACTTGCAAATGCATGGTCTCAATTTTTCCACATATATTATGGTCAAGTTAGGATGGATGTTCGCTAGGTTGTTAGGTGTAAATAAAATTTTCTTTTTGTCTCACCCTTTAGTATACATGTTGTTATATTTTTTGTTTGTTAACTTTAAATTAAAACGCAAAGAAACATAAAGTTAAAGAATAATATAATTTGATATGTTGTGAAATATTATTGGTTGGTTTTAATGGCATGATATGTGGGGCAAGTAGGTATGGCTTTGAATCAAGTTCGAAAAGGGGGAATGAATGAGGAAAGCAAGATGGTGTGCAACTTGCCATCTCTCCAAAACGAACTTGTGGGGACCGTGAAATGAAACAGAAAGAGCTTATTAATTCACGGGACCAGACCAAGTTGGAGGGCAACAAAGTTATGGCGTATTTTCACGATTAACAATTCACGTGCTACTTTGTGTTAATAAGGTGACTGGCTATAGTAATTCTATGCTTAAATATGTCTTTTCTCTACTAAAATATACTACAATTTTACTTTTTAATAAATATATACTCATCTTATTATGCTTCAAATATTATTTTAGATTTTATCTTATCATATAACACATTGAATTCTCTATAGTAAATGTAAATACAGTTAACTCTAAATAAATACAACTTGTATTTCTAAATTTAATAGTCTTTTTAAATTGCACTGTGCAAGATACGATTAGATATTAGACTCAATAACTATAATCGTTTTCCAAAATTTAAGGGCTTGATTTCACTTTATAATGTATGTTCTTTTTATATTATTAACAAGAAAATAGAAGGCTTATTTACTGAACAATTGTGATAGAGAAAACATGAACGATAAATTATGAATGTATTTTTAAAACTTCACATTTGAGTGAAAAAATATAAAAGTAAATAATTGAGAAAATATTGGATCTATGTTCACTTATGTTTATTTGTTGAAATGAAATTGGAAAAAAAAAAAAAACCTAAAAAATAAATGGATCTTAATTTTTTGTATTCGAAAAGAAAAGCAAAAGGTGTAGGGTTGTATGAAAAACCGGGGTACAAATGGAAACCCAATATAAAACTTCACGAAATCTTCGAAACCTAGTTTTTATTAAAAGAGGTCCAGACCATATATTGTCCCTTAACTGGCCTGTTAACTGATTCGATATGATCTCTTCGAAAAAAAATTGAGCAATAAAGGGTCTATTTAATGGAAATTTCTCTTTTCACTTCATATTCTCTTCTTTTTTTTTTTTTTTTAATTTTAACTCTCTGGATATAATTGAACTAATTAATTTGAAAGTGTAAATACTAGCTTATAACTTTTTAGAATTTTTATATTTTTGAATTAATTAATCTAAATACATAAAATGTTATTAATAATTTAAAATTCAGTCAAAAAATAAATATAATCTGACCAATAATTGTTTCAATCAACTAAAGTTTATTTTTCATTTGAGTCTAACATTAATCAATGTCTTCACTAATTCAATCAATATTTAATTTTCTTAAAACAAATTCAATATTTTAACCATGCATGATTTATTAAAAAAAAAAAATTAACCATGCATGATTATTAATCTATATAATAATATAAAAACTATATAGTCTCCTCTCCAATCTCCTCTTCCTTGGAGCAGGTGGACAATCTATGATTTCTGGTATTTTGTATCTTTTAGCCTTTGGTGTAGTGAAATCATCACTTCAACAATTAGTTTCTTCTTTAACAACCTCTTCAACACTCTTTACACCTTCTAGAATTGCTTTTTAACATATTTGATTGTCAACATCTAAATAAGCAGTATTTGCGCATCACAAAAGAAGAAAAAATAAGGAAGATGCCACAAATCTCAAATGAACATGGTTATCAAAGTTTACAATCAGTGCCCTTATAGTTTGAGGGACAAAAATTAAAGGGCATGGCTATTTTTCACCTAGATGTTAGTCCTACTATACATGTTCAATCTTAAGGCAACTCAAAATGTAAACTTTATGAAAAGAGCCTCCTTGCAAATTTAACACTACTAAACCACTGATTCTGATTCTGAACCTTTTTCTTGTGGATCACAATGCAAATGAAATGGAGGTGGTGGTGGATCAACATTCAATGTACCATCTAGTACTCTCACTACCTCTTCCATCGAAGGTCTTTTTCGTTCGTCTGTTTGAAGGCACCAGAATGCAATTCTTAATGCACGTTCGAATTCATCCGAATTAGCACCACCATCGATTTTTTTATCAACCACATTGGCTACTCTACCTTCTATCCATTCTTCATATGCCCATTCACAAACTTGTCGATCATCTCGACGCCCGGTTAACAAGGTTAATACTAATTTTCCGAAATCAGCTACATCTTTTGCAGCTGAAAAGCCGCAATACGTAGCCTTGCCGTCCACTATTGCAAATCCATATCCACACACCTTAGCAACTGAATTTTCATCCAACATCACATTCTCGCAGTTCAAATTTCCATGGCTTACAAACTCCCTACATCCTGAGTGCAAATAGCATATCGCCTTCGCCACACTTGAGCATATTTCAATTCTCTTTCTCCAAGTTAGCTTCTTGCAAAGAGTACAATCTTCTAAATATTTTTCAAGTGAACCGTTTTTGGCATATTCATATGCCAAGTATCTATGATTGAACTCACAACAATAACCTTCCAGCTTCACTAGGTTCTTGTGGTGGATGCTTCCTATCTTCAGAACAGCGCTCCGGAACTTCCTTTCTTCGATGGATGCATTCAGGTCTTTGATAGCAATCAGACGGTTGCACGGTAGCACACCCTTGAACATATTTGGCCCGATTTGATTATTTGGGTCTCTGGTGATGCTCATGATTTCTGAGTAGGATAACACCGTTAAGCCTTTTGGATTCGGGAATGAGAAAGCTAATGTAACTCTTCTCATAGTAGAGCTTTTTCTTCTACAGATGAAGAAAACAATTCCCAGCTGGACAAAAGCAAAGATGACAAATGTTCCTGAGGCTGCCCCTACCAAGCAAGGAACACAAAGCCTTGGAGGAGTCGGTTTCGGTGGAGGCGAATTCATGAGACTCGGGTTTACAGCAAATGGATCTGAGCAGCGCTTAACAAATGATACTGAGCTAAGAGATGGATCTTCATAACCAGTAATGTACTTAGTTTTCTTTATGGAACACTGTGGACTACCATTGTTCGAAAAGGATGCAACCATACACTGAGAATCATTCAGGCACAACTGTTCGCATTGCTGCAAACTACTTGTGATAATCGAATCATCAGGAGGGTAAATTCCATACAGATACACGTTCTTATATTGTTGCATATTGATGCCAGATTTACAATACTGTTCGAATGGAACCAAACAATTGTTATTATCAGTTACCTTAAAAGGGCACCTGCATTCAGCAGAACCTGAAGGAGTGAAGACACAGACACCGTGTTGGCCACAAGTAGCAAACACCTTGCATTGATTCTCAACAGCTTGCCAGACAGATCTCCATGATTGCGAAGTTTCCGCCCATGAGTACAACCGGAGATTGCCATCCAAATCTAGTCTAAGAAACCGATAATTCACAGAGTCATTATGGTCTTCTCCAAACACACTCCAAGCAGCTTTTGAATTTCGGTCTCTAAGTTGAAGAGCTCCATCAGTTGTAAGGAATGCAGTGAGATTTGAAATAGAAGGGCTTTCACTGGTCCAGTATACAATATTACTCTCCCAACGAAGCTCCAACCGACCAGAAGCATTCATGTAAAGACTGTAGTAACTAGTCTCAGGATTCTTGGTCGAAGCACGGAGCGTCTCATAAACAGATAAACTCTGTCCCGGAAGAAGTGTATCAGAAGGAGTATCAAAACTTTGCCAAACAATGTTTTGTTTTGTGTCTATCAGAATAAGATTTCCATTATCATGAAGAGCAGCCGAAACAACAGATTGGTTCCGTGTCCCACTTGTCCACACGGTGACTCCATGTAAGGAATCAAACAGAACGAGTTCCCCTTGTGGAGTGAGTTGGAAATAGGACATGTTGCTTACTTTGACGTGAGCACCAGCAATCCAAACAAGTGTTTGTTGGCTATAAGGAATAGACTTCGAATTGAAACGAATGCCGACACTAAACTGGTTAGGTTCATCAGAAATGTTAAAGAACCCAAATGCAAAATCACCATTGGAGGAAACCCAATAATTATTATCAGCAACAGTAAGTTTGGAACCCAATGATATCACAGATGTTACAATAGGATGTAGCAAGAATCCAAATGAAACACACAGCAACAATGTGAATCTAAGGAAACACTCCTTTTGAAGCATAACTATATAAACTCAGAAGGACAAATTATTAAGATATATAAAGATGAGTTGAATTGTCCAACTCACATTTACACCAAACACCTGTGAAGAGATAAGGTAAGTTAGTGTTGTGCAGCAGTGCAATGATAACAGCTCAAAAGGCAAAAGCATGGAAATTTTCTAATAATATTAGGTGAACTGTGTAAAGTCAAATTTGAAGGGCTTGAGATAAATTTCTAAAAGATAATCAAAAGTGGAAGTGCAAGTTTGGTACCTTAGTCCAAAACTCAGAAACTCAATAAGCCACCACAAACACTGTCACCATGTAACATCTCAGAATCTTGCAACAATTGGGAAGCTACCACCATGAATTTGACAAAGCAACTTTAAATTTGGACAGTGTTGACAACCGTGTATAACAAAATAGCTTCAAAAGAAGGAAAAGAGATTGCAAAATGAAAACCTTTTTTTTTATTGAGTAAAATAACAGTAAGGGGTTAATTTGAGTGCTAAAAATTGAAACTTTAGGCACAGATGGGACCCAAATTATTCCAAATAATAGCTCATTTGAAATAATACACAATAACTTTTCAAGGTTCAACGAAAAAATGTTACTTCACAGATTGATTTCAATAACAGGACCAGAATGTGTGACCAACCATAAAAGAAAAATTAAAATAGACAAATAAACAGAATATTTCTAAAAGCTGAAACACTGAAAAAAAGAAAGCTTGGCATTTACTAAATTAGAGAGATCTAGGTAAATAAATAAATAAATAAAAACCCAATAACTCAAAAGCCTAAGCTAAGAACTGGGAAATGCTCAGCTTGAATACACCAAATCTCATGACCCAAATGGAAAGTTTTTTCCTTTTTCTTTCACTTTCTTTTCTTAGTACCTATGGTGAAAAGGGAAATGAGGTTAAGAGAAAATAGGTGCATGAACACTTAGATATGAAAAATAAATGAATAAATTGAAGTAGTAGTTGGGTAGGAAAAAGAGATGAAGTAGAAGAGTATGATTTAGTGAAACGTGTGAGTTGAAGAAGTGAAAGTGGGGTAGGTTTGAGGATGTTGTTTTGGTGCTTGGTGAGTTTAGATTTGAAGGATGAAAAATGGAATTGTAAGTTGTAAAGGTTTCTTTGAGGAAATGCAGTGAAGAAAGGAAGCAATGTGAGTGTCAGAGAGAAGAAAATATGAAGGGTTAAACGATGATGAAGAAGAAGAAGAATGAAAAAGGTGAAGAAGATGAAGAAACAGAGAGAAAGGGAAAGAAAATAATAACTTTGAAGGAATTTTACTTTATTATTATTGTTTAGAAAGGTACTTTTTTTTTATTAATATTGAAAGGTACTTTATTAGTATTATTATATTTGCTTGTTTTTCTTTGTTATGGATACTTATGCTACTTTTTACTTTTGAACGATAAGGAAAATATTCCTTACTTTGTTGTCATCGATTATTAAACCTTTTTCACAACATTGTTGTATTTTGTATACTTTGTAATGAGTATCTTAATCAGAGAAATATCGTAATTAATTAGTTCCAAGTTCCTAACGATATTTACTGAAAAATGTTTTATCTTATATTCTTTCACACATATTAATAAATTAATTTTAATAATTGTTTATTTATTCTCTCGTAAATGTTTAGTTAAATATAATATATATAATTGATAGATACAATTATAAATGATAACTAATATTATATTAATAATAATATTTATTTTTAAAAACTTTAAATATAAAAAGTACTCATTATAGTTTAAGTGGTAAAGTTAGTAGAAATGATCACTAATATTTAATATCTTCTTTTATGGTATATAGTAATATTTTATATTCAAGTATATTCTTTTATAGTTAGATACAGCAAACTTCATTTTTGGAAATTAAGCACATTATGGATAATATTGTTTAAATAATTTAAACAAGATATTCTTTTTTAGAAATGATCACTAATATAATAATATCTTCTTTTATTGTAATATTATTATTTACAATTATCCAAATTAATTTGAAGAGATATAGTTTATTTGGTTAAGTAAGTGAAGAGTAAGATGAAGAAGAGATTTAAGTTATTAGTCTTAGGTGTTTAGTGGATTTTAATTAATGAAAAATTATATTAAATAATTTAAATTTAAATTTTGATTAGAAAATTATTATTTAAACTTTTTAAAAAAATGTAATCAAACTTTTTTATATTTTAAATAAATTATAATTTAATCAGACAATTTTTTTTTAAGAATTAAAAAGTTAAATAAAATATTTTTAAAAAATAATAAGAAAATGAAAATAACGAAAGACATATATGCCAAAAAAAATCAAGAAGCACAAATGTTTAATATATATATATATATAAAAGAAAATATATTTTACTGTATGAAAAATTGAGATGATTTTAAAGGATAAAAACATACTCTAATTTAAAGTACTTATTGTATTTAATTTTGTCTCTTATTTAACTCTTACTTCTCTTCCTAATTCACTCTGCTAAACAACGCAAGGAAGTGGGAATAGAAAATAACAATAACGAAGTGAAAGTATAAGGAGATTGATTTTTTTCTCCTCTTTCTTACTCTCTTAATTCCCTTTATACATTAACTCTACCAAAATACTAGTTGAAGTAGGAATAGAAAGAAAGGGAGAAAAAGGTAAAAAGACCAAAGTCTCTTATTTGATATAGAGGATAATGCATAAATCCTTTGAATTTTTTTACATCGGGATGGTTTAAAGCTAAATTGTATATAAGTTACTATTTAAAACGAAAATATATATGGTGAAGTGACACATACGAGTTTTTATGTGTTTATAAGTACATTATCTTACTTACCTTATTAATTTTTGTCTCAAATTCAAAATCTTAAAAAGAATTCGATAAAAAAAGAAAATACAATTTCTCTCGCATAAACAAATCTTGTTATTTGTTTAGCATAAACAAATTTTGTTTTTCGATATACGATAATATATCTAATGTGTTTGTTTATTAAAATAACTTTAATTATTTTATGTTTAAATTAAAATTAGTGTTTCAAAAATATTTATTTAACAACTAATAATAATAATTTTATAATTTAAATGTTATTTTAAAAAATATTTGTTTTTTTAATATAAAATTATTAGTTTTGATTTTTTAACCAAAAAATCTTAGAAAATGACATTTGTTAGTATCACCGTAAAAATTGTATAAACTATGTCTTGCTTCTCCCGTCCAGACACAATCAATAATAATATGTGATTGTTACTTATATTTTCTCTAATCTTATATATAAAAAAAAATTGAATAACATTTATTTTATACATAACAAAAAGTTATGATTTTTAAAATATATGTATTGTTTAAATTATTTATAGATCCTTATTTAAAATGTTTGTATTATTAATAAATATTTAATGTGTCACATTTTTTAATTGAAATATATATATATATATAATAATTAAAAAATTAGAATAGTTATTAAGTACATTGATCTTTTATTTTGACATTTGATTATTTTCCAAGCAGTACTCCACCTCTTGGATCCACTAAAATTAATCGTCCATGATTGTGCCACCACGAGTGACATAAGCAAGCATGACATATGACATGGAGTGGTCCTTTTAACTTTTTCAAATGTTTCAAAACCTCTAATCTAAGATAAAATCAAATGTTAGAAATATACTCACTACTATATTTATCATCTATTATTAAAATACATATAATTACAGATTTCTTTATAAAAACAACATAAATGTCTAGTGGTTTTGAGTTTACTACGTATCAAATTATTAACCGATAATTCGTCGATCATGTGTTATTATCGTCGACCTTTTTTCATCATTCCAATATTTATTTTTAATTACTCACTCATCAGTCATCATAACAAGTGACATAAGCCATTTACAAAAGAATCAACTAACCAACGTGGCACTTATTCAATCCAAATTTTGTCGTAGTCTTAGCAATCTCTCATTCACCACAACAATTAATACCCATTATCCTTACACTACATGAAAAACCAAACAAACAAAATTCAGCCTTTATTTTCTCACAATCGAGCCCAAATAACCATTCATCAAGAAATTAAATTTTATACTCCACACTTTAACTTTTATTTTCATAATTCTTAAAAAATCAATTTTATTTCTTTTTATTATATTTTTATCCTACACAAATACAAAATTTCTAATGTTAAGTTTTACTTTTCAAAAATTTAATTTATAAAATAATATATCAGAAATTTAAAATTTCCAGTATGTAAAAAAAATAAATAAAGAATTTATATACTAAAATTTGTGAATATAAAATTTAAAAAAATTTATATTAAAAAAATTGAGACAAAAATTTATAAAATGTAAAATAAATTAAAAAGGATTATTTTATACCAGAAATTTTGTTTTAACAAAATATTTTATATACAAAAAAAAATTGAGAAAATATTTTTATATAAAAAATTTTCAATATGAAAAATAAACATAATATTTCTTATATTGAAAATTTTAAAAACAAAAATTATAAAATTATAAAATTTTTCTACACACCGAATTTTTTTAATTTGTATACAATAATTTCATACCAAAAACTTTTGATATGTACAAAGAATGGAAAAAATATTTATATACCAAAAGTTTTATTTAATATTTTTTATATATAAAAAAATATAGATGTGGATTATAGAAACAGACTGATTTTGTTTTCAATTTTTATATTTTTTACAAAATATTTTTAGAAGTTGATATAAAAATGATAAAATATGAGTTAAAATAAAGGAGTATGAAATTCAATTCTCCTATTCAAAATAGCTTTTGGTCTCCAAACCTCAATAAGACTTCAACGAGTCAAACTAAAAATACCAAAAAAATAGGAATCCATTATAATCTTAAAGCCTCTACATACCATAATTGATTCATGGATTTGACAGGTGTATGTTTGATTTAGCCGCGGATAATTGTCAACACGAATTCAGAATTTTCCCACCGTAATTGTTAAGAACTCTAATATGTAGTTCTATCATTATACCTGTATTTAAATGATTTACAATGATTATTGCTCCTCATCGTTGGCTACGATACCATAGATTGTGTGAAGTTTATTTAAAATTGTTGACACCCACGTAAATTTAAACAAATAAAAGAATGTTTGTCGAAAAATGTATTGATAAAAATTATTCAAAATTTTATATGAACGTTGTTTATAGCTTTGATATAATTATTCAAAATTTTATATGGACGTTGTTTATAGCATAAGCACATTCCGGATATAGGCATCTAATTAATATGTATATTTGTTACTCAAAGAAAATTGCAATCCTAGTTGACCAAGGATTAGTGGTTACTTAGGGTGAAAAACTCTTAACACTAATGATAGTAACACACATTTTAATATATTTTATTTGATTAGTTAAAATTTAAATAAATTATATATAAATTTAATATAATTTATATGTTTTTCAATCAATCAAATATATTATACTAAAAAGTGTGTTGTTTACATTATTTAATTACTTAAATATGTTGAATTAATATTTGTAACACAACATTTTAATCACACTAAAAATACTTTTATGCCTATGAAAAGAAAGTAGAAGAACGTGAACTGAGGTTTTAATGTTCCAAAACCACATCAAACAAATTAAACCTATGATAGTGGCTAGCGAAAAGAAAAATAGTACTATAAGTTTGTGTTTAAAGCAAACAATAAAATATTATTTTAGGACATACTCTACAAAAGCAAATAAAGAAGGGAGATTCTCTTTTGATCTCTCGACTTTTTATTTTTATTAAAAGTATTCACAATTTAAAACTATGTGTGAAACTGAAAAGGCATGCAATACAAAGTGGCCTTTTCCCTTCCTCCATTTCTCATTTACAAAATGGACCCACCGGTGATTAAACTCCATATTCATATAAAAAGAATTGGTATCTTTATTTTACGGAATATTCAATAAAAAATCTTGTGCATAAGCTACCTCTTTTTGGTATGTAATAACGTGCCAGGCAACAATGAAAGGGTCATAAGTTAAATAAATCAGCGAGCCCGTGACTCTGTTATAAAGTTTACTCATATATGGTTAATACTTAATATTCATTTGGGACTATTATCTAACATTTTTAAAGAAGAGAAACAATGCAGCAACATTGCTAATTTGGAATTTTATATTACTAGCATTTATTAGTGAAATATTTTGTCTTATAATGTTTTTGATAAAAATTAGTTTGATTTTTTTTCTAATTATAAAGATTTTGCTGATATATATATTTGTTTAATGTACTTTTTTTCGTTGTGATTTTATCTTTATAGGTTTTTTTGATAAAGTTTTTATCAACACATAATATTATGTTTGAGAAAATCGTTAATATTATATAAGTTAGGTTTTGTTATAATCCCCAAGTTTTTTTTCTTCTTTTTTTC
>JBBPBS010000753.1:6258916-6334510 GCA_037974835.1 Cicer judaicum | reverse complement strand
TTTAATAATTTAGGAAAATAATTTTTCTATTTTGATAATTATTGATTTTAATTTATCTCTTTTATTTTTAAATCAAGAAATAATAATTTAATATATTTTCAATAACATGAGATATAATCATAAAATTAAAAAAATTAAATTTCTTTATTGTAATTTATTATATATTAATTATTTAATATTATCATATAATTTTTTAATTTATTTAAAATATATATATTTATTTTAATTTAAAATCAGAATAAAAAATTAAAATTATTATATTTTAAATTAGAGATCAATTTGTGAGTTAATAAAAATAAGAAATTAAAAGTGAATGAAACTATTTTCTGTGCTGCACACCTTTTTCTCTTCTTTAATATTTATTGTGTTTCATGATTTGACTCCCTCTTCCATTAACTAGAATTGACTAGTGGCTCAAATCCGTATCCGTACTCCCGGATTCCAACCCCTCATTCCAATCCACTTCAATACAACCGGTTCTTCCAGTCACCCCGCTCTCTTTACATACCTAACCAGTAATATCACCCGTCTTTTCACCTTCCCAACCGGTTTCCCTCTATCACCATAACTTTTCTACTATTTCGTTCGGACAAAAAAGCAATCCACCGACTTCTAGCTTACGTGTAATTATATGATTGGCTTGCATGACAAAAAATGTGAGCTACGTCTAATCGGCTACACTAGATTCTCGCTTGAATTTACATGTGAGGTGAATTTGGGTTGAATTTCCAGAAAATTTCAACGAACAAACCAGAGTGAAAAGTAAGTAGTTAATTAAATTACTCCATTATTACAACAAGAAGAGTTTTGTCGTGACTCGTTTAAAAGAATAATAACCACGTCATCATTTAAGTTACTATTATACCCATGGTAATTTTAAAAAAGACGATCGTGTCCAATACACAATGACTAGGCGTGATTTGATTAGCCAATAAAAAGGCGCCGGGCACTGCAGAGAAGAAGAATAATCAAATCGTAACTCTCAGTGCGCTTCATCTTTTTCTCCTTTATTTTACTCGATTAATTAAATTATTTTTATTAATTAGAATTTTTTATTATTGCCCCGGCGATTCTATCTAATCTGAAAATAATAATTTAGAAACATTTATTATTTGATTATTAAGACATGAAGAATTATTTTGTGTGTCACACTCCATGTTTTGTTTTTTTAATTTAATAAATTATTTATTTTTGGAAAGAAAAAAAAAAAAGAACGCATGGGAAATGGAGAAGGAAAGAAAGAAAGAAAGAAGCAGAAGCTGTTGTTCTCATATCTTCAAAATATGTCTTGAGATTTTGATGGTATCCAAAAACAGCTGAACTTATTTTCTCAACTCAGTCGTGAGATCTAAGGACACGTCACTCTCTTAGCTCGATCCTTTTTTACTTACTTGTTTTGCCACTGAATTATAAGTGGTAAGATTCACTTTCAAGTTTAGGTTTTCAATCCTCACTTTGCTTCTTGCGTGTTTTTGGCTTTTTGCTTTGTTGTGTTATGTGAAAAACAGTGCTTAAAACACGGTACAAGTTGGTTATTAGCGTGATCCTTAAAAGATGTCATAGATATTACTTTAGCTTTGCTTGAAATGTTGTCTTTCTGGTTTTTAGGGTTATGTAAATCTAGGTTTTTCTTTTTTATTGTTAATTGTTAACTTGGAAGGTTGAGTTCACTTGTGGATTTTTTCGGTTGATTTCATGTAACAGTTTGTTTCCTTTATTGTTGTTGTTTCTTGTGGTTGTTTTGCAATTAGTAATTGTACTATGTTGTTTGGTTCCTAGTTTTTTTTTTTTTTTTTTTTTTTTTTTTTACTTGTTTGGTTGTCTGAGGAAGCTGATGTTTGTTCTATGTTCTGTAAAGTGATGATTTTCTTTTCATGTCTGAGTTGATAAAAAGAAAAAACAAAATTTCAAGCCTTTTTCTTCTCTAGTCAATTTGATTCTTAGTTGTCTAAAGTGTGTCATAAATCTTCCATGTTATGTTTGTTATGCTTTTTGTTTAATGTAATTTTTGCTTGTGTGTCTTTGAAGGCTTGCCTTTAATGGGTTTGTGGTTTATTCCTCAGCTAAATCTCTTGCAAATGAAAGGATGTGCTGTGAGTTGGAGGGGTTAAAGCCTGCACCATCTCCATCTCTATCTCCGATTTTGACACGCACTTCTCAATTAAGTAACCACACCATGAATCACCTAACTGTTGGCACTGAAGATTCTTTTGCGAGCTTGCTTGAGCTTGCTGCTAATAATGATGTTGAAGGGTTCCAACGATTGATTGAGTATGATCCTTCATCCGTAGATGAGGTTGGATTATGGTACGGCCGTCTTAAGGGGTCGAAAAAGATGGTCAATGAGCAAAGGACACCTTTGATGGTTGCTGCTACCTATGGTAGCATTGATGTTATGAAAATGATTATTTCTCTATCTGATGTTGACATCAACAGGCCTTGTGGCCTTGACAAGAGCACAGCTCTTCACTGTGCTGCATCAGGTGGAGCTGAAAATGCTGTTGTTGCTGTGAAGCTTCTTCTGGCAGCAGGGGCTGATCCCAATGCTGTGGATGCCAACGGGCATCGTCCATTAGATGTTATTGTTTTTCCTCCTAAGCTTGAATTTGTGAAGAACAGTCTTGAAGAGCTTCTTCAAACCGATGATCCTAGTGCTGGCTGTAATCTTAGGGTGATCACAACCTCTCTTAATACGTATTCTCCTCCTTTGTCAGCTTCACCTGAGAACGGGTCTCCTTCTCCACCGGATCTCCTGTTGAAGTTAAAGTCAATTGATGTTCCTATTTCTCCTGCTGCATCTGAGAAGAAAGAATATCCTGTTGATCCATCCCTTCCTGACATCAAAAACAGCATATATTCAACTGATGAATTCCGAATGTATTCTTTCAAGGTCCGGCCTTGTTCCCGTGCTTATTCTCATGATTGGACTGAATGCCCTTTTGTTCATCCAGGGGAGAATGCCCGGAGACGAGACCCGCGAAAGTATCACTACAGCTGTGTCCCGTGTCCTGATTTTCGCAAGGGTGCTTGTCGGCGAGGGGATATGTGTGAATATGCTCATGGGGTTTTCGAGTGCTGGCTCCATCCTGCACAATATAGAACCCGTCTCTGCAAGGATGGGACAAATTGTGCCAGAAGAGTTTGCTTCTTTGCCCACACTACTGAAGAGCTTCGACCATTGTATGTTTCAACTGGTTCTGCCGTTCCCTCACCTCGGTCAAGCACATCTTCTGCCATGGATTTTGCTGCAGCCATGAGCATGTTGCCTGGCTCCCCTTCTTCGATGTCTGTCATGTCTCCGTCACCATTCACTCCACCCATGTCACCTTCTGGCAACGGCATTTCTCACTCTTCCGTTGCTTGGCCCCAGCCAAACATCCCAGCATTGCATCTTCCTGGAAGTAATCTTCAGTCCAGTCGATTGAGATCTTCACTCAATGCTAGAGATATTCATATGGATGATTTTGACTTGTTATCTGATTATGATCAACAGCAACAGCTCATTAATGAGTTGTCTTGTCTCTCTCCTCATACTATGAATTCTAACAGTCTTAGCCGCTCTGGTCGAATGAAGCCCTTGACTCCATCAAATCTTGACGACCTTTTTTCTGCCGAGAGTTCTTCTCCTCGATATGCTGATCCTGTTTTTTCTCCAACTCCCAAATCAGCTGTCTTTAATCAGTTTCAGCAGCAGCAGAACATGTTGGCACCTGTGAATACAAATTTTTCTTCTAAAAATGTTGAGCATCATTTATTGCAGGCAGCTTCTTTTGGGGTTCAGCCATCAGGAAGAATGTCTCCACGAAATGTGGAACCTATCTCTCCAATGAGCTCTAGGATGTCGATGCTGGCCCAACGTGAGAAGCACCAACAATTTCGCAGTTTAAGCTTCCGGGAGCATGGCTCCAACTCTATGGCTGCAGCAGCTACTGGCGCAGTCAATTCTTGGTCAAAATGGGAATCCCCCAACGGTAAGTTGGATTGGGCTCACAATGCAGATGAAGTAGGTAAGCTTCGCAGGTCATCTTCATTTGAGCTCGGAAACAATGGTGAGGAGCCTGATTTATCATGGGTGCAATCGCTTGTCAAAGAATCTCCAACTGAAATTAAAGAGAAATTGGCGACTTCTATCTCAGGTGTTACAACAGCTGGATCCTCCGGCGAGGGATCGAATATGAGCACACAAATGGAGTCTGTTGATCATGCTGCTGTATTGGGAACATGGCTTGAACAGATTCAGCTTGATCATCTTGTGGCTCAGCAAAACTGAAATGAGTTTTGCTGATCCTGAGGCAGTTAACAACTGAAAGGCTTTAGTATATACTATATATGTTTTCTTGAAGTTTTGTTGTTGATGAAAAGTTACAGTAACTAAGAAAGGAAAGCAGAAAGAAAAAAAAAAGGGAGGAAAATTCATTCTCAAGTTTAGTGTTACAAAGGTAACTTTAGAAGAGTCACAAGACCACTGGGTGGCATTGATTGAGATAGTTAATGCCAAGACATGGTTTTTTGGCTGCCAATCTTTTGAATTTTTAGGTTCACATTCTGTCATTTTTTGCTTCCTTGAGGAGCAAATATTCTATCAAAATGAAGTCCTATTCCTAGGTTTAATCTATGTTTTTATTTTATTTCTTTATATTCTGGGGTAGAAAAAGAAGTTACAAAAGGGTCATTGGATTTAATTTTCCTCAAGTCTCCATTTTGGTCCAGTTTTGGGGATGATACAGGATTTGGATGTGATATTTCTCATGTAATTTTGAACCAATAATTGTGGATGCCAGGGGTTGGTTATTCAGGGACATTTGAAGACCGATCCTTTGGGCATGTAACATTCAATATTGCTATATTATTCTAATACCTTTATTTCTTATTTTGCTTCTAACTGATCCTCCTATAATTATATTTGTATTATGTTGTTTACAGTTTTTATCTCCATTATATAAATAATAGATCTCGTTTGTAGTTTGGGTACTGCAGTTTGTGTTGGATTGAAATGCCAAATGTATGGAATCTTTATCTTGATGATTGAGATCCCATATTACATGCATATTTGATGTTTGATACTAGGATTAGTTGCTACTTTATGTATGTTTTATAACTGCATGTTAAGATGGATTCGTATTAAATAAACAATCATTGATTATTGAATGGAAGAAAAATTTGTAACATAATTTGTGAGGCATAGTTTGGTAGCTAGTGTGTGGTTATATATTTTTTAAGTATTAATAATTGAGGTGAACCCCAAAACCAAATTGAAATCCATATATATATATATATATATATATCGTTAAAGTTAGGTAAAATTCCCATGAATAAAACTAATCTAAAAGGATCTAATACCTAAATAGTTTTACATTACCTTATAATCTCTTTTTGGACAAGATTTTGAATTGATCCTCTTGATTTGTTTGCCTTTTCTAACCACTTTTTAAGAAGGAATAACAATGCTTCACCTTGCAATCTACCAACATTTATGGCATTATGGGGTTTCTCTTTCAAGGAATATATTTTTCTAGGGTGATGGGTAGTTATAACATAGTCACAAACAAAAATTCTTTTTGTTGGTAGGATTTTACATACGTCATATTCTCATATTCTCTTATGCTTTCACACATATTTTTTGGAAGCATTAGCAAATGTAAATGGCTTTTGCCTAATTACGCAACTGGTGAATGGTTCAGAACACTATTTAACATTGAATATCTTCATGCCTTATAAGAGAAGTAAGAAAAAGAAGAAGGAATCATATCCTCCATAGAGAAATACATCAACCAAAGTAGATTTCTCCTTTAAAGCGGCTACTAACTAACCATGACCGTGTGGATTGAGATATTAAAAAGTATTATTTGGTGGATTAGGTGAAGTGTAATTTTATTTACTAGATAATTCTTCAGTACTTACCGGTATTCATGAGTCAAAATTAATTTAAAATTTCAATTTTATTAAAAGTAATATGACTTCAAATGAATAATTGTTAAAGATTATATATAGTAAAACTCTAAGATAGCAAAGTTGTCACTTTTTCAATTTGAGAAATGGTCTAGAAAGAAAAAGAGAGAATTTAGTTGTTAGGATCTATACCCGTCTAGGAGAAGAAAAGGACATGATAGGAGTATTGACCTCTATCTAACGGATACTTGGGGTTAGTTAGATGGATCGAATGAAGAGGAAGTCTTATTTATATTAAACCAAATGAAGGTAGAGACTGGCTGCAATGTTATGAACTTAAAATTTGGGGTGCCAAATTTCTGAATAAATTAATTGATAAATTAAATTTAATATTTTATTATATATCAAGAGTTTAATTTGCAATTTGTAATGTAAATATAATTTTTTTTTGCTAACGCAAAGAAAGGGAATCTCTACATATATTTTGAAGAGGTTGTACGACGGATGTAATAGATTAATTTGGTTCGTCGTCGATGAATCAAAAAGATAATTAATTTTGTTGAGCTTATATATTTTCATGATAAAATTCAAAACAAACCATGTAACATATTGATTTTGTTATGTGTAATCCGATTAATGATTTTAAACTTTAAGACACTTATTTTTAAAAATCTATCCTTTTTTTATTACTCTAGGTTTTTTATACTGTTAATAATATATAATGATATGATTTTAAAAAAAAATACTCAAGTACAAAATACACCCAAATCAGTAGAAGCTGAACTTAGTAATACTAATAGGGACCTAATAGTTCTAATTTTTGTCAATTTATCTTCTCTAAATGTATGTCTTTATGTTTGAATGCTGTTTTTGTCAAAAGAAAACGTGTTTTTGAATGTTGTTTCCATCAATCAAGAATACAAAATAAAATTAGGCTGGCAATGATAAACTTGGTTTCATATCAGAAATGATAGCCAGACTCCGATGTCCTTATCATCCACCGCTGTTTGGTCTGGTTTGTTTTTTCACTGAAGGATTCACCGAGGACTCAATTGTTTTTGGAGCTCTTCAACTAGTAAAGTAGTAAATAGCCTTTCCTCTTCTTTCTGCATATCGTATTAGCAGCAGTATAAAAATTTGTAAGAAGTTTCATAAGTACCACAATAATGCACACGGCGAGAAAGTAAAAACAAGATGGTTGTATGAATGATGTAAGCTTATTTGCTATGGGCTAGTTTATCTGTTATCCGTTATTTTTTTAACAAAGAAACCTGTAATGTTATAACTGCAAGCTGATGCTATTTTTGTTCCACGTAAATAATGTTTTCTCTATGAGTTGTTCTAATGTCCCTCATGTATGCTCACCAATAATCTCCACAAGTACATTTTCCATCCTCAAATCGATGGAACCGATTATTGTCCCTCACAATGATGACTCTTCCTGTACATTTACTAATAAACTTGATGGCAGTGTGACAATCACCACAAACTCGCAAATTCTTCATCACTCTTATAGGTTGTCCATGAGGGAAAGTAATAAGTCCAAATGCAATAGCTAATCTCTCACTATGATACCTTATACTTCTACTCTTCTCCTCACCATCCACTTCTTTCAACACAAAAGAAGTATCAGCAACATATCCTGCTTTAGCCATTTCTTCTCCCAATTCCTCTAACTTGTCATAAATTTCCACTGTCTTCGCATGAGATCTATCCCCAGCTGCAAATGTGTGAACTCTATTCCCTTCCTCCACCCAACTCAACCCTGTTTCCTTCTTTATTCCTGTATCCCTCAACATCTTCCTCGCTTTTGCCGCTTCCTCCCATCTCCCAGCAGCAGCATAAGCATTAGAAAGCAGAACATGAAGTCCTGAACTCACAGAACCCATCTCAGAAACCCTATCAGCAACATAAGAAGCCAATTCAGTATTCCCATGTATTCTACACCCGGTTAACAAAGCTCCCCAAACAGATTCAGTAGGTTCCATTGGCATTTCCTCAACCACCTTAACAGCATCGTTTAACTTGCCAGCACGACCAAGCAAATCAACCATGGTAGCATAATGCTGTGTCCCAGGTTCAATACCATAATCCTTCATCAACTCAAAATAATGCTTACCCTTCTCTACCAACCCAGCATGACTACATGCATAAAGCACACACAAAAAAGTAATGAAGTTAGCCTTCACACCACCAACACTGTTCATCATTTCAAACAACTCAAACGTTTTATTCGTGTGTGCATGTTGAGCACAAGCAATCAACATAGCATTCCACATGCCAAGGTTCCTAACAGTAACCTCCTCAAAAATGTCATAAGCTTCTTCAACAACCCCACATTTAGAATACAAAGAAATCAAAGAACTGGCCACAAAGCAAGACGAATCAAAACTCGTCTTAAAACTCAACCCATGTATTAACTTCCCCATCTGAAGCAAAGTGGAACCACCACAAACCCTTAAAACACTTGACAATGTAAAATCATTAACACCCTCGTTTCCTTCAACGAGAAAGCGTTTAAAAAGCCTCAAAGCTTCATCATCCTCACCCAATTGAACATAGCCATAAATCAACCCACTCCAAGAAACAACATTTCTGTGGGGCATTTCATCGAACACGTTACGCGCATAATTAATATGACCACATTTAGCATACATATCAACAATGGAGCTTCCCACAAAGAGGTCAAGATGGTAAGCGGTTTTGAGGGCAAAGCAATGGAGGGACATTGCAACGGGGAAGTGGGAAAGAATGGCACATGATTTGGTGGCGCTGGGGAAGATATGGTCGTCGGGGGGGAGGCCATGACGGAGCATAAGACGGAAGAAGTGGAGGGAGAGGGTAGGGAGGTCATTTTGTGCGAAGGAGGAGATGAGGGAACTCCAAGTGGTGGGTGATTTGTGAGGGGAATCATTGAAGATTTGAAGGGAAGAATAAGGGAGATGGGTTTTGGAGTAGAAGTTGATGAGGTGGTGGGAGAGAAGAGGGATTGTTTGTAAGCCTAGTTTGAGAATGTGAGCGTGGAGTTGGAGGCCTTTGGGGAGTGAACGAGAGTAGGTTAGAGAGAGGAGGGTGTTGCAGATGTTTCTGTACAAAGGTAGTTGATTCAACTTCAGGGGAACTTCAACTTCAACTCGAGGATCGACCATTAGTTTCTGGAATGACAGCAACGTTGGCTAGCTCTGTAAACAACCTTTTTATTATGGCCCATTAAACCCCCATTATTAGTGCTGAAAATTAATCATGTGCATTGCACATGTTATAGGTGAAGGGAAGGGTGCGGAGAAACAAGTAACAAAGGTGTGCGGACAGTAGCAATTATTAGAATGAAATGAATATCATCAATATGGAACAAGAATCATCAGCATCAAGTAGAGAAAAAGAGTTTCTATGGAAATCGGAACCCCAACACGAATCCATCGTCTCCGTTACGCTCGCACGTGCCATCACTTCTCTCCTCACCGCTCGTCCCAACAAACTTCACGACTCTATTTCTCGCCTCTCCTCACATTCTCCATCTCCAACTTCAACCGCTTCTCTTCACGATTCTCTATTATTCTTCCACACCTATGTCACCGACGCTGCCAATCACAACCGTTCAATCGATCAACTCCTTCTTCCGCTCATCCACACTGTACATATTCAATTTCCTCCACTTTTTTTATAAATAATATTTAATTTGTTTTCCTTTTCGTAATACCGTGTTTGTTTGTTTGATTTTGATTCACAGTCGTTGAAATGTAAGGACTCAAAGCACGGTGGCCAAGCTATTATTCTCTTCAACTGGCTTTTTCAGGACGAGCTTCTTTTCCAACCCGTTGCTGAAGCTCTTGCTACCGTTACTACCAGAAACCATGATCGTTACCTGTTGTTTGGTTGGTGCATCCTGCTAAGAAGCCTTGTAGATTACGATACTTCTGTTCATCAATCTATGCTTGGCGGTGAGTTTGCAGTTTTCACTGTGCTCGATTCAACTATTCATCCTATATATACATGGATTAGAAAATACAAAATCTTACATGTTTTTTAAATTAAGTTGTGTGCTCATTTGGTTGTTCTTTTTGGTGTAATTTTCTTCTGTTTACAGGAATAAGGGAGAGGTATAGTGATTTATTGAAGATACTCTCGACTTGCCTTCCGGATTTGGCAGGAATTGTGAGTAAAGAAAGGTATTCTCGATACTGATGAATCTATTTTGCAATTTAAAGAATAATGTAAATGGAGGTTAATGTTTTTTAGTGTTTGATTTTGCTTATATGCAATGCTTTTGGCCGAAAAGAATGTTGCATCTGTGTCTGGGTAGTTGTTACCTTCAATTTGGACTAGTCAACGTATCTTGCATATCTTAACATCATAAAATCTGCTGAGGCCCTGCATTCATCAAAATTGTACCCTTTACTTATTCCTTTTCCCCCTCTCCAGCCCTTTACTACGGCTATTATTATTTTTGTAAAGTGATAGCCAAAACTATTGCATGTTTGTTGACCTACATTCTTGCATTTAGACAATTTTTGCACTATGCTGTCAGAAGATTGCCTTTTGTTATCTAGAAGCATTTGACTGATTGCTGATCGGGTGTAATAAGAATCTAAATAGTAAACAGCTGTTCATCTTCATAAATGTGCTGTTTCATATTTGTCATTAAGTTTCCAGTGGTGTCAAATGATCAAATCTATATCTCTTCCTCTTGCCCCCTTTTATGGATTTGCATCTCTATAATGATTTTTTTAATCTATTAATTTTTGTTAACTGATCTCTCAAACTCCAGCACATTGCAGGATGGTTTTGAGTTGCCATCTCGCCTTGGAGTGTCTGCTGCTGATTGCTTTTTGACCATTTCCGGAGCATTGACAAAAGCGGCCAAGCTTCAGGATAAGAAGTCAAAATTTAATGCAAGAGGAAAAGATCAGGCAATCACTTTTGTGCAATATCCTACCGTTGATAAGCAGGTGAAATCGGATTCGAAATCTTTGTTGATGTCGAAGTTTGAAAGGGACTACACTCTCTGGCCTCATTTAGATGACCTAATTTGTTTGGTGCAAAAACTCCTTTCTGTAAGTTATACACTTTGAATTTTTGTATGAATTGTTATGTTTTAGACAAGATGTCATACACATATATTGATGTTATGAAATTATGGTATCCAATTAGGAGAGTTTTATCAAATAAGTGAGCAATAGAAAGTGATGGCATTATTTAACTACAAAGTCCATGACACAAGACATTTAGGTCAGTGACTCAATTGTGGAGCATTTTCTATCAAATTGACTTTGAAAGCAAAAGCCTGTTCTTATTTTGGGTTCACGATTTATGTTTAGCCCTGCTATTTCATACTTAACATTATATGAATCTGCATACTGAATAAATGGAACTACTGAGTCTTTTTTCCGCATTCTTCCCCAGAGTAGCTACTGATATAAAACTACCTTGGTTTTTATGATGGCCGTTTATCTGTTTCCACTAAGACTATTATTGGTATTGATTCTTAATTCTAAATACCATAAATTGATTCAATTGTTTTCATCAAAATTAATAACGTGAATGTACATATGAAATAACATGGTTCGAGCATTAACATTTCCCTTCTGTTGAAACTTGCACCAAATTTATTCATCTATTGACCTTACACAACAGTGGAGCAAAAAGAGTCGTTTTTTACACGCCAAAGGCTTAGAGCAAGTTCTTAAATGGTTGGAGGAGATAAAGGATCTGTATGGTTCCTTCCAACCTGAGGCAGGTTCTGGAATCATTGCATTTTTTAATGGCTACTTCATATTTAATTCATTCTCGTAGAATTCAATGAACCATATTTTTCTTCTGGCACATTTACGACAGATTCTGATGCTTTCAAAACTGGGGATTTACTACTCTCTTCTTGCTGGAAGCATTATTACTTGCTATTACACTTGGAAGATCGGAAATTTTCTCAGTGTTACAAGGAGCTGTTAGACCAATATTTGTCTGGAATCCAGGTTTGATGTAGTTGGTAGAGATTAACTGCAATTATATTTTGTAATAATTTGAGCAATCACCTTGTGTCCCAATATATGTCAGATGCCATTGTATTGCTGTTTGATGTTTTTCCTTCGGAGATAAATTATTTCTCACTTATTTGTCTTGTTTGCAAAGCACATATCTCTGTATAGCGTCTGACCCCATAAGTATCCATAAGTAGACATAAGTGAGATATTCCGTTATGTTAACTGTTAATAGTTAGTTTGAGAAGATAGTAATTGGTTCTGTTAAAGTTGTCAGAATACAGGTTATGTTTACTAATTTTGTAAGTTGCTTAGGAGCCAATCATTGTAAAGCATCACATCCCAGATAAATCACATTGAAAAATCAGATTCAGTTTCTTCTCAATTTTCTGTCTTCTCTAAAATTCTACTAATATGCTTCATGGTTCAAAATAAATTTTCCCATGATCTCATGGAATTAGTTTCCATATTTCTTTATATATATATATATATATATATATATATATATATATATTCTTTCTAATTAGTATTTCAAGTCTAATATTAATATAAAAAAAATAACGGCTAGTGCTTTTTCTTACATATCACATCTTATCATGTCATTTGGCACAAGAAAATATTATTCAAATATCTATTATCTCTATTCCTCTGTCCCTTCTTAAATCCAAATAATTTAAATATGATATTAGAACCATGATATCCACCCGGAGAATAGTTTCTTTGTTTTGTTGTGTTGAGTTTCATATTTATGTGTTTGTGTTTTCTCATCTTTGTTTGCTTTTGATCCTTCCTTTGCGAATTTCTCTGTGTTGAGCATCTAGTTTCAAGCTCTTGTTTTTACACTGTACTTGCTGTCATTTGATCCTATCTTTCCCCAAATTGGATCCGTTTTAGCCTGTCCTTCACACTGTTTTTTTTTACATTGGTTCTGTTTTAGCCTTTGTTTTGGTAGACAGTTTCTGTTTCATCCTGTCATGTCATAGACTCATTTTGTTCCACCTTGTCCTGCTGCAATCTGGCTTCATTGACCTTGTCTTCTCATAGAATGGCTTAGTCCTAGATGCAATTTGACCCCCATCACTAATCCCATGTGCAATCTAGTCTCCATCTTTAGAACCAGATGCAATCTGGCCTCATATTCAGCCCCATATGTAGTTCTTATCTTCTGCAGTCCCAAGTACATTATGGCCTGGTCTCCTGTTCCATTTCAGTATGGCCTCATCCAAGGTAATCCAAATCCTTATCTTACACAGTCCTACGATATTTGACGACTTGCGCCATCCTGATTGCAGGCAGAAGTGCAATCCGGTAGGATTGTGTGGGATTGACGATTTATTTTACATGTAAGACTGATGGGATTGTTGAGGATTGTGGTGGAGTTGATGATATTGGTGATTAACACTTCTAGTTTAGGTATCCAGTATCTGACTACCTAATTTTGGTGTTTGTCATGGCATTTCTTAAAAATTTGGTGCTTTGCGTTTTCCTAGTTGGAGGGAGTTGTACTTGTTAATACTCTAGGTATTTGAATTTCCTGAAGTTGAAATCCCTGCATTTGTGAGGGGGGTGATTTTTTAGGCAAGAGAGAGAAGATGCCAAAAAAAAGTGGTGCAACTTTATGTGAGACTTCAAGAACTTTAGGAAAATATAATTGTAGTGAATCTTGGTCCGACTTCCCTTTGCAATCCTTGTAAAATTTCTATTTTGACTAACTTGGCTTCATCTACTGTCAGTGAGTTAAATATATGATACAATGACATGTTAACTCAATTCTTTGTGGTGTTTTCTGATTGGGTGTGATGGAATTGTTTGGTTGCTGATATCTATGAAAATTACAGTATTATATGGATAATCATGCTAGTGGATCTGCTGACAACAAGGATGGTGGGTTGGAGACAATGAAGTTTTTCTTGAATTGTTTATGCCTACTTCTGGGGCGTCTAGACGGAAAGAGATTTGAAAGCACAATGTCTGAAATTGGGATGAAAATCTCACGCATTCTAGTACCACAGGTACCTCTTCTCAAGATCTTGAGTAAATGCATTGCAAATATATTTGTAAACAATGCCTTTCACAATCATTCTGTCCTGCTAATGAATGTTATCTTGAGAAAATACATTGCAAATATATTTTTCACCAATGCCTTTCTCAACCATCAGTCAATGCTATAAAGTCCTATCATTTATTAGGTTCAAAGATAGAGCATTTTCCTAGTATCTCTCGATGGTTTGATGTATAGTTTTCCCTGGTCCTTTTTAGCTCAAATTATTGACTATCCTCCATCTTCTCTCCTTCAGAATGATTCTATAGGTCTTCATCATATATGACATGACTGCCTTAGTTCTATACAATATTAATCTATTTGTCTCGTATATATGGAGTGATTTACCTAGTGCTGAAAGCAAGGGAAGGGAGTATAAGTTGAAAACATAGGACGTAGTGCAAAGGATAGAACCTTCAGGTTAGTATATTGAGCTGTTAAGGCTTAATTCCTATGGGCCTACAAAACTAGGGCATCAAGACAAAGGTTGGTGGCAGCCTTACTTCTAAGTTCTCTTTAATTTTCCAGGTCGTTACTATAGCATTTGTGGGTTGGAGTAAGGGATTTTGTGATTTAAAAGACCAAGAGTATACTTGTAAATTGCATATATCCCAGGTGGAAGGGAATGTGGATGTTGGGCTAATCATACTGCTGTTCACTAATGATAGGCACCAGAAGTCCTATAAACCAGATGAAACTCAGAACAGAACAATAAGAAATTATAGATGATTTTAATGATGAAAACAATGGAGTAATAGGCTCCTTACAGGAAATAGAATTGATATAAAAGAGAAAAAAGATACACAGACTGCTTTTCCTAGAAAGAAACCAGTCCCACAAAGGCCAAAGGCTTATCATCTACCCAATCCTCGCCTGCTTCCCATCGATCCCAACTCTAATATATAGAAATGGTTTTCTATCTATCTCTTCACCCGTCAAATTCCACCTGTCTCATTCTATTATGCTCCCTCTCCTTCTAACCCTTTCCTTTATCACATGGGCCTATCAGTTAATTTGAATATTGTTTCTCATATCAGAGTGATGGTGGAACTTAATATCAGATTTACTTTTCCTTCATGTCTGCAGCTTAATTGCACTGATGAAGATGTGATAGTAGGGGTTGTTTCAATATTCAAGGCTATCATTTTGAAGCCAAACCACTCACAGGAAGGTGTACTTGCTGATAGTAGGCAGGCAAATATTGTGATACCATTTCTGCTTCACCTTCTAGATGAGCAGGATGGTACAGCTCGAGCTGTTGTTTTGCTGATAGCAGAATATTGCTCAACGTAATCAGTCTATTCTTTCTCATATGGTACTGAGTAGGAATACTCAAGTCCCAAATCTTTCCTTTTCTAATTTAGAATTTTTCTATCATGATCCACCAGAAGCCAAGATGATATGTGCCTTATGGAAGTATTGAAATGCCTTGCTTCTGAAAACATTTCACAGAGAAGAAATGCCATGGATGTTATATCGGAAATCTTGCATATATCATCAGAGTTAAAAAGATCATTGCCTTATTCTTCTTGGTATGATTGCTCGTATAGACACATTTTTTTTATAGTTATTTGTATATTTAATTGTTGATATGTCAATTTGACTATTTTAGGCAAGATATTGCCAACGGATTGCTTGAGCGGCTTAAAGATAAAGAAATTTGGATTCGTGAGCAGGCGTCTAAGTTGCTACCAATGATAGGTTAGCATTAACATCTGAATACAAGGTTTATATTTTTAATATTTTCTATATGATATTAATTTAAAACTGTTGAATGAGAGAAACATATAGTGAAACCGTGTGTCTGAACGACACAACAAAGTCGGTTTTATATAGGCTCAAGGCAATAAATACAAAGATAAATATAGGAGATACTATCCCTATTTACATGATATGATATGCAATAAATTACAAAGATCATAACTATATTTTCAACACTTCCTCTCAAGCTAGAGCATATAAATCATATGCACCAAACTTGTTACATATATAACTAATTCGAGGACCTCAAGGACTTAGTGAAGACATCTATTGATTGATCATTGGAATTAACAAAGTTAGTGGTGATGTCGCCTAATTCGATCTTCTTCATTACAAAGTGAATCTATCTCAATATGCTTGGTCCTCTCATGAAAAATTGGATTAGAGGCAATATGCAATGTTGCTTGATTATCACAGATTAATGTCATTTGTGTTGCCTCTTTAAACTGAAGCTCTTTGAGTAACTGTTTCAACCAAATGAGCTCACAAGTCATTAATGTCATAACCCTGTATTCAAGTTCAACGTTGGATCTTGCAACTACATTTGTTTCTTACTCTTTTATGATATTAAATTTTCTCCAACAAGTATACAATATCTAGAAGTGGATCGCCTATCAATGGGTGAGCCTGTCCAATCGGCATATGAATAACCAACTATCTGAGTATGTCCTTTGTTTTCATTAATTATACCTTTTCTTGGAGCACCTTTAATTTATTTCAAGATTTGTATCACAGTATCACAGTTTCTTGACAAGGAGAGTTTAAGAATTGGCTTACCACACTGACTTCTAAAGAAATGTCTGGACTGGTGACTATGATGTAGTTTAATTTACCGAACAATTCTTTATCACCCTGAATCAAGAATATCCATGACATATTTTCTTTGTGAATTTACTGAGCCGTTCTGAGATTGAGCTACCTCAATACCCAAGAAGTAGCAGAGCTTGCCAAGATCTTTAGTGTGAAACTAATGAGATATATGTTGTTTCAACTGGAGTATGCCCTACTGATCACTACTAGTTATGGTAATATCATCTACATACACAATCAAGTAAATGCACCTTTGGACTTCGCACCATACCAAGTTGTTGCACTACTGTGCTAAATCTGCTATACCAAGTTTGAGGAGACTGTTTAAGACCATAGATAGACATGTGAAGTCGACAAACCATGGTAGAGGACTACCCTTGAGCAACAAACGCAAATGGTTGCTCCATAAACACTTCTTCAAGGTTACCATGCAAAAAAGCATTTTTAATGTCAAGTTGGTGCAGAGACCAATGTCTGATGGCTGCAATAGAGAGGAGAAGTCTAACAGGGACCATCTTAGCCACATGTGAGAAAGTATCACTATAATCGAGGCAAAAAATTTGAGTGTACTCTTTGGCCACCAAACGTGCTTTAAAGCGATCAATCTTTCCATCAGGATCAACTTTAGTGGTGAAAGAAAAGGTGGGATATATGTAATAGGCTTTAGTGTAAAAGAAAAGGTGAAACAAACTCGTAGGTCTACAGGAATGGTTGCAGACAAAGGGTCAGAAAATGACTCATAGTATGTAACAAACTAAAAAAAGTGTGACATCAATGAGATATCATCGAACAGTAGGAAAATAACAACGATAATCTTTTTGGGACCGATGATAACTGAGAAAAACACATTTTAATAATCGAGTTAAAATTTTGTCAAGACTAGGAGCAAGATTGTGGAGAAAACGTGTGGATATGAAGACACGAGGAGGAAGTGAGTGAAGAGGAGTATGAGGGAAGATGATCGAGTGAGAGACTTTGTTATTAAGGATACATGAAAGTATGCAATTTAAAGATAGTACACCGTTAGAACAACATCGACTCAAAAACGAGATTGTACATTACAATAACGAAGAAGAGTACGAGTGATTTCAATAAAATGTCGATTTTTATTTTGTTGAGGTGTATGAGCACAAGATGTTTGCTGAAGAATGCCGTCAGAGGCCATAACATTTTGAAATTGATGGGACAAATATTCACGGGCCTTATCATTGTGAAAAGTGTGAATGGATACACTAAATTGAGTTTTAATTGCTTTATAAAATTGCTCAAAAATAGGAAATAATTCAGACCTATTTTTCATTAAAAATAACCACGTACAAAAAAAAAATATCGAGAAATGTAAAAAAATATCTAGACTAAAGAGTGAAAATAGTACGAGAAGGACCTCAAACATCTGAGTGAATTAAAGCAAACAGGACGAAGCTTGTTTATTGACTCGATCAGGGAAATGACTACGAGTGTGTTTCTCTAACTGACATGACTTACAATGTAAGCTAGATAATTATTTTGATTAAATACTAACTGTTGAAGTTTGGGAAGACTTGGATGACCTAACTGAGCATGTACAATAAGAGGAGAATGAATGGTAGGGCAGACAGTTGATGGGTTTGAGAGATAATAGAGGCCATTAGACTCACATCCGACACCAATTTGTCGTTCTGCAATTCGATCTTATAAAGTAACATTGCAATTAGTAAAGGTGACAACACAATCATGAGAACGAGTCATTCGACTGATAGAAGTTAAATTAAATGGGCATCCAAGCACATCAAGGACATATTTAACTAAAAAAGAAGGGAGGATTTAGATAGTGCCAATCCCTTGAGACTGTATTTCAGAACATTGACCGAGACTATCCTAAGTAAATAATCAGAAGTAGTGAGAAAGGAGAAAAAAGTTTTATCACCAGTAATGTGGTTAGAGGAACCAGAATCGAGAACCCATCGACTAAGGGAAGGTGAGATGCAAATAAGTGAATTACCACTTTGTGCAGTCGAAACAGCAGAACCAGAGTTCTGACAATTGTCTACCCACCGAAGAAAATATTTATAAGTAGCCATAATCAGTAAGCAACTACCTAAAATCAACAGTGAACCAATAGCGGAAGAGGCACTTTTTTTTTTGCGATGAACATTGCAACAACTGATTTGCTGGGAAAAATAACACAACGATGGAGAAGGGTAAACCGGAATTGGGACACAGTTTACCAAAAAAAAATTCTCACTGAAGGACAGTGGGTCCTCTGGGTAATCACGGTATAGGATTGTCTCTTAAATAGGCTCTAGATACCTTGTTGAATGAGAGAAAATGAGAGAGATACGTGGTGAACTGTGTCTGAACTACACAATAAAATCGGTTTTATATATGCTCAAGAAATAAATACAAAAATAAATATAGGAGATACTATACCTATTTACATTGTGTGATATACAATAAATTACAAAGATGATAAATATATTTTCTACAAAAACCATTATTGGACCGTCTAGGTGTATTTTTTATTATTTCTAATATGATGTGAATTTGAAACTACTATAGGGCCTTCTTGTATCAACTGAAGCTTTTAGGATGATTGTTTCTTGACAGGGTGTTGGAGCCTCTTTTGTCTAAATGGTCAAGTGTTTAATTTGATCCTCTTACTTTATTCCTTGTTCAAATGCTTCCTTCTTTGTCATTAGTTGTTTTGTTCCTTGTATGTGTTCCTTTCTTTTACTTCAACGTGCATATTATGTTATATACATTACTGTTTTCTTGTTAATCCCGTATCGTATTAAGGCTATCCACTAAATGTCAATCACAAAAATATGTTAACTGGCATTGATGAATGATTGTGACACCCATTGCTTATCATAGTAAGATTTGGTGATAGTTACTCAAACATATATTCCGTATTGTAATTTTATTACTATTTGTATGGTGGTACATTCTCCTTGCTGAATCACTTAATCTTGCAGATCCTTCACTGTACTTGCCTGCATTGGTTCATCTTGTATACTCCGTTGATGAGAACCAATCATCTGCTAGCGATACCGTTATTGGGGTCCTCAAACGACACAAGCAGAATATTGAAATCATATTCTTGCTTGTTGACTCTCTTAAGTATGTTATCTTTTCTTGACTGCTCTTTCTACTGGATTTTGTAGTTGCAAAGCGAAAATTATAAAAGCATAAAGTTGAAAACTTCTATTTCTACTGCTGGAGTTCAAACACTATGAATATCTTGACATGTGAATATACAACTGCTTGACTAAAATTTTGTCTCCTTATCCTTGCAGCAACATCAGCCAGAGCCTAGATCTTCCACAGTCTGCTGAAGAAAAAGGTAATGTTCATGGTTGTCAAACTCGAGATTTTTGGGAAACTCGTTTTGTCTATGTAAACTCAACTCGAAGACTTGCAAGAGTTTACCTAACTTGATATTATAACTAATATTTAAAAACTCCTATACTTGACATAAATACTTGAATAATAAGACAACAAAAATTCAATATTTCAAATCCATAACAAAAAAAGTAGCAAACCAAATCAACAAAATAGAACAAAGTAGCAAACCAAAATTTTGGATAGGATCCAATAAGATGGATCTCCCCCTCAGAAAAACATGACATGATTAAAATACAATTCTAAAATAACATTAGTTCATAAAGTTTAAACATTTCAAAAAGCAAGAGCTAATTTCTTCAAATGATCCTTCCACGACATTATCTTCATCTTCATCAAATTTTGCCCAAGATGGTAAAGCATTTAACATTAAGAGTTTGAAATTTTCATTTGCTTTATTTTGTTGGTTTGCTATTTTTTTATTGCGGAGTTTGAAATTTCGTTTTCTTAATGGTATCATATGTCATATATCGGAGTTTTTTAATATTAGATAAGCTTTTATTATTCTACGATCCAAGTTTAACTTGGCAAAATGAGTTTACCTAGAATCTGAGTTTGACAACCTTGAAGTCGAACAAGTTATCTCTATTCCACGACGGTTAACAATACCGGATCCATTATGTTATTCTTTTTTCTTTGGTGACAGGGTTAAAGTTGGATACTGACCGAGTACTTAAACTAGTTCCAGAATGGTCTAATAGTGTAAGATTGATTATGCAATTATAAATATGGTTATGTAGTATCCCTGGTTTTTTTTTCCTTTTCGATATGGGAATCTGAATAAGAAATAGATGATTGTCATAAGGAAAAAATAAACCGGGTGACTTGGCTGAGAGAAATTGTAGCCTTCTAAAACTTCATAGTATTTGTGAATGCAAATAGATTATGCTGACATTTTAAGACTTCTAAAGCAGTGTGTTACTGGAGTCCTTTAATATTGCCAAGAGCCATATCTCCCGCAGAGTTTGTGCTCTTTCATGCACACATAAGAATACTTCTTTTTCTCTAATGTGTACCCTTACATGGAAGCACTTTGCACTCTAGGCATGGACAATGACATAAACCAGCCCACCTAACCTGGTTAAAGTTTAATTTGACATTTTGATTATGAAGGATTGGGATGGTACAGGCCCTAAATGGTTTCGTCTGTATCTAACACAACACAATACTTGAATAGTTAATGTTTGACAATTTTTGGTTTGAAGTTGTTCACTATTTTTTGATATATCTATTTCCCTATCAATCAGCACATATGGCATGACCATGTACATTTGCATTTTGTTTATGTTCTGTTGGATCTATGCAATGCAATGACATAAACGATTGCTGCATACATGGATGTTATTTTCTGTCTTGCTCTTTATAGATTTTCTGAAATGTTCATAAATTGGTCCAATAAGTACCTTCAGATACAGGTGATTTAGAGTACCAAGAATATTCTAATTTGTTAATTCTGATGTGTAACAGGTTCAAGACTGGAACAACTTAATTGGACCACTGATTGACAAGATGTTTGCAGATCCATCAAATGCAGTTATTGTCAAATTCTTTAGTTATATAAGTGAAAACCTTGCAACTGTTGTTGATCTTGTATTGCATCATGTTCTGTTGCATGTTAGAGAACAGAAGGAGTGAGTCTGTGTTTCATTTATATAATAATGAAACTGTTTACTGCTTCGAAATACTATTTTAATATCATTAATGTTACTTTAAACCTTTTAATAGAACAGTTTAGCAGTATATTCCCTTTACCTCTATAACTGTGTGCTCGAGAGCTTGAACTGTAACACCAAAGAGCTGTAGCTGTTTATATTAAATATGGGATACACTGATCAGGCACATAATACGACAATTAGATTGTACTTGTAAAGCCAACCCGGAATCCCCGATATAGAAACCTGTTGCATGAACCAATTGATAGTTCAAAGAGAGAACAAACTCTATTAGAGAACCTGAGATGGTATATTATAGGAATGTTGATCTCAGATTTGTCTATAATTGCAAATGTAAATAGTATTCGTATGCACCTTTACGATGATAAGTATTGAACTAATAGAAGCTCTTGGGGAAACACTCCCTTAATAGGTAGCTAACTTGGCGAACGCTCCCTTAAAATCTAGCTATTAAGAGGGAAGAACCAAGCCACTTACTCCACCGTGCACCCCATACTACTCGATGTCAGAGTTGGACACCCCATAATGCCCAAGTCCCTATCATAGCACCGCCCTGAATGTCGACGTCCTGGTGGCTGCACTCTACTATGTTTTACTTTACCTTTCTGGTCAGCCCCTTTGCAGGTAGCCCTTTCCGTGCCACCATCAACTGGTTCTAATACCAATTGATAAGTATCTAGGCACTTGGAGAACCCTCCCTCAACAGCTATCTATTAAGGGGGGAGAATCAAGCCACTTTAATATTCCACTGGGCATCCCATACCACTCAATGCAGGACTTGGACACCCCAAGTCTCCATCATATGATGCCAAAGAAACGGTTGGGAGGAATATATTATAACTACAAATATATTATAACTATAAATATATAATGTTTGATCATGCTATGAAGACAATGGATGTGAGACTTACATATTTATTTTATGTTGCTTGGTGTTATAAAACTTAAAGCTTAAGCGGTATAAAAATTGTGTCCGAACTTATTAGCTAAGCTTTGGATGCTTGAAATGAAAATTAACAGGATATTCCCTTATTGTATGGTAGTTAATGTGGTTTTAGCTAAGCTGTCTTTGTTGTCTTTTGTAAATTAGAATTTCTTGGTAATTCTTTGTCATTTAAGTGGTTTCTTGCTTGATACATTCTCAATTCTGTAGCAGGATTGATGAAAGTTTCTTATCGAGATGGGAATGTAGAACCTACACCAGTGATGAGTATGAAGAAATGCAGCGAACTCTGTTTGAGCATCTTTGCCCGCTGCTAATTATTAAGATGCTTCCCATGAAAACTTTTGATGACCTCGATTCATCTATTATGTATGGACATCTCAGTCAAAATACAATGCTTGGTATAAATTCATGCCTTGCGTATCTGCCTTTCTGATTTGCCTATCTGTTTGTTCTACCATCATATACTTCTAGATGTGGTTTGCATGTCCAAGATTTGGGTATTCATTCCCATGTGCATATCTTCTATATTAAACCTTTGGTTTGAGTTCTTTATCTTTGTTTTGGTTAGTAGTTCTCCTCCTATCAGATTACTTGGTATAAATCTTATCTTTTGATGTGTGAAAATGATCATGGAACCAAGGTGTTAGTCCTGTTCCTACCAAATTATTAATTTGGAATGAATATAAGACATTTACTTGCTGAGATTATTTGATTTCTGTTATTTTTCAATCTTTCCAAACTTGGATGGAAAATTTGCCAACTTTCTTATTCTTATATATAATCAAATGTAATATTTTTGTCATACATTTTGAAATCTTAATCGTTGAGTCAGTTTTTACCTTTTATTAGATATGTCCCCAATAAAAAAAGAAGTAACTGTATGTCATTCAGCCTGGAGGTTGCTTCTTTTTTCTTTTAATCCATCTTAATTTTCTTGTGAGGTAGGTTCAGGAAGCAGTTACCCAGAGCTTGGTTATGAGTGTATTTCCTCTTTCCTTCTTAACAGGTTGGAACTTATACAATGAGCATAACCTTTAATCTTTTTCCATCATTATAAAGGACCCTGGTGCATATGTCATGCTAATAATTTGTTTCAGGGCACTTTGTGAGCTTGAATTTGAAGATGTTCGGAAGCTTTCTGCTGAGTTGTGTGGACGCATTCATCCACAAGTAATGAATTATTTTATTTATAAATTTTATAGGATGTCACACATATTTTTACTCTTAAAGCGTTGAAGGAAGAAAATGCAACTTTGAGAAGAAAGAAATAACTTAATTTTAAAGTGTGTACAACATTTTTGTTTAGATAACTTTTGGCAATTATGTTTACAACATGATTGAAAACTTAGAAAGTGATTCATCATTCATCTGGGATAAATATTTGCTTTGATGTAATTCTGATTTCTGTCTGTTTAGATAATTGTTTTGTGATTATTTTTACAGCGTAAAATGTACAAATCCTTATATTGCATTAGGTTATCTTTTTAACAGTTATCTATCTGAATCACATCATGTTTTGGCACTGCAGGAGACTTTTATTACTTGATTAGTAGTTTTTACTTTTAGAGATCTCCTTAACCTTTCCATGCTTCTGGCTCTTTAGGTCTTGTTCCCAGTTATTTGCTCCAAATTAGATCTTGCTGTTGAATCTAAGAATGTGCTGAAGATAAAGACCTGTTTATTTTCAATCTGCACATCCCTTGTGGTAATTATTTTCTTTCGTCAATATTTAATGTGTCACGTTCTGCTTTTTAAAGGTCTGTTTCAGTGTCTTGCATTATCTTTTTCAATTTAGCTTGCAGTGAAGTAGATTTTTTTGATTTATAGGTCAGAGGCTGGAAGTCACTTTCTCATCCTTTGATGCATGCAATTAAAAGGATGATTGAAACAGTGCTGTTATGGCCTTGTCTTAATGCTGATTCAGGTATGAGACCATTTAGTTTCCCAATTCCTCTCAATTTTATATGAACTATAACTAATTTTTTCCGGCACAACTTTTTCTCAGTTTCTAAAGTACAACATGGATGCATTGATTGTCTAGCACTGATGATATGTGTTGAACTACAAGCTGAGGAATCTATCACAGACTCCACGCCAGGTAGAATTAGGGTTATTGGAAAGAAAGGTAGCATGGAGTTGTATGAAATGATGATTTTAAGTATAGAAATGCTAATTGGTAGTTGAATGTGACTTCATTGTAAACCTGTTTGAGTGTGCTGCTGCAGGGAGTTCTGTTGTCACCTATGTGCTCAATCAGTTCTTTAATGATAAGAAGGAACGGATTTCAATCGAGTTTGGTGAGGAAAACTGTGAATCTGTGGCTGCAGTTCCTCTCTCTTTTCGTTTGTGCATGGGTAATGTTCTCATCAGCACTTGCCAAAAGATTTCAGACTCTTGCAAGAAGCATTTTGCTGCACAAGTTCTTCCTCGTCTCCTTCATTCTCTAAAGGTACCACTATAACTTTAGTTCTTGGTTGCCTGTTAATATGGTTTTATTAGTTAATAGCTCTCGAAATTTTATATCATCACTATTGCTGGGTTATGAAACTAATACTTCATCAACAGTTTGAGAAAAAGTCAGAGATTAGAGCTGCATGCATCCAGGTCCTATTTTCAGCTGTCTATCATCTACGATCTGCCATTCTTCCTTATGTATATGACCTTCTCAAAATCTCACTAAAAGCCCTGAGAAAGGAGTCAGAGAAGGTAAGTTTCTATTTTCTACAATAATTTTTATTGAGATAAACAATTTTAGAAAAGTCTTTCATATGCTTATTGTTGAAGAATAAAAAAGAAATTAGATTTTATTCTCTTTTATTTTATATTATTATATTTATTTTTATCCTGTCACTATTACTCAGTATTACTATTGTTATTTCTTTTCCTATATAAACAGCTTAGGGCTGTAGTAATAAAATATGAAAGTATTTTGTCTTTTACTTTCTTCATGGTATCAAGAGCTCTGGTTAGGGTTCTGTAAACCTTTCCATAGCCCATTAGAGTTTGGCGCTCCAACCATTCCACAATCAGGGTTTGGCGCTCCAACCAACTGAGCTATGGCACATAGTACCCCATGGAAGGTAGCCCTCATGGGTAGCGGCGACGGCGACGGTTTGGGTAAAAACTCAGAAGTAGTCAACAACGCCGACAATTTAGGCAACACCCCAGACGGCAAAAGCAATGGTACAGATGGCAGCGGCCCAGGCGGCAATGGCAGCGGTATAGTCGGTAATGGCAGTGGCACAGTCGGCAATGGCAGCGGCCCAGGCAGCCAGAATGTTTTTTCCAACAACTTTTTTGGCCATGAGGGAACTTCGAATGCCCTCAAGGTTGAAATCCAGCAACTAAACGGAAAAAATTATGTTGAATGGTCCCAAACCGCAAAATTGATTTTAGATAGTAAGGGCAGATTTGGCTTCCTAACAGGAGAGGTACAAATGCCTGCCACAACTGATCCGAATTACAGGTTTTGGAAATCTGAGAACTCTGTTATTATTGCTTGGCTGCTTAGTAATATGGAATCAACAATCAAAAAACCTTTTATGTTTTTGCCTACTGCGAAGGAAGTTTGGGAGGCTGTCAAAGAAACATATTCTGATGTTCATAATTCTTCTCAAATTTTCGATCTCAAATAACGATTGTGGCATGCCAAACAAGGAGATAGAGATGTCACTACCTATTATAATGAGTTGATAACACTATGGCAAGAATTGGATCTATGCTATGATGATCATTGGAAGTGCTGTGAGGATAGTGTTTTGTTTCTTAAGAGACAGGAGAACGACCGTGTATTCATGTTCTTGGTTGGGCTTAATAAGCGGCTTGATGAAGTCCGAGGCAGAATATTGGGAAAGATCCCATTGCCATCACTTCGGGAAGCGTTCTCAGAAGTTAGAAGAGAAGAGGCGAGACAAGGTGTTATGATGGGTAAGTTACCTTCTGTTGGTGAGGTTGAAAGTTCTGCCCTAGTCACTAAGAATGAAGACGGGAAGAGTGTTGGCAAGAAACCATGGTGCGAACATTGCAAACGTCCAGAGCACACACGTGATACATGTTGGAAGCTCCATGGAAAGTCTCTAAATTGGAAGAAAAAAGAAAGAAATGAAGGTCATGCGCTCCAAGCTGGTACATCTGATCAAGAGAAGCAGTCTCCTTCAAGCCCATCTCCTTTCACCAAGGAACAGTTAGATCAATTGTACAAACTTCTTGAGTCTCAAACTTCTTCTTGCTCTATAGCTCAAAGAGGTAATTTTCCAAATACTGCTCTACTTAGTGTCACTCCCAGCCATACTTGGATTATCGATTCTGGTGCTACTGATCATATGACTGGGGAGTCGAGTCTATTTTCTTCTTATAGTCCTTGTGCAGGTAACCACAAAATTAAAATTGCAGATGGCTCTCTTTCAGCCATTGCAGGGCAAGGTTCTGTTATTTTGTCACCTAAGTTAACCTTAAAAGATGTCTTACATGTTCCTAATTTATCATGTAATCTGTTATCCATTACTAAATTAACAAAGGATATAAATTGTCAAGCTAACTTCTTTCATTCTCATTGCACCTTTAAGGATTTGAGCACGGGGAAGATGATTGGCAATGCTAAGGAGAGTGGAGGACTCTATTATCTTGACAATGGACTCGATTTCAAAGACCAACAAAAAACAAGTACCTGCTTTGAATCTATTTTTGTTTCTTCTAATAATGATGATATTATGTTATGGCATTTACGGTTAGGACATCCTAGTTTTCCGTATTTGAAACATTTATTTCCTAAATTATTTTCTAAGAAGGATCCGTCTTTATTTCATTGTGAAACTTGTGAATTTGCTAAACATCACTGTTCTTCTTTTCCTACACAACCATATAAACAATCAAAACCGTTTGCAGTTATTCATAGTGATGTTTGGGGTCCTAATAGAATAAACACCTTTTCTAATAAAAAATGGTTTATAACTTTTATTGATGATCATACTAGAATTTGTTGGGTTTATTTATTGAAAGAAAAATCGGAAGTTGGACAGGTTGTCAAATTTTTTTTTAAAATGGTGCACACTCAATACCAAACAAATATTCAAGTCTTCAGAAGTGACAATGGTAAAGAATATTTTAATATACTTTTGTCAGATTTTTTTCTTACAAATGGGTTTATTCATCAAAGTTCTTGTGTTAATACACCCCAACAAAATGGAATTGCAGAGAGAAAGAATAGGCATCTTCTTGAGGTTGCTAGAGCTTTACTATTTGCAAATAAGGTTCCAAAATATTTGTGGGGTGAAGCTGTTTTAACTGCATCATATTTAATTAATCGAATGCCATCTAAAGTTTTAGATTTTCGTACACCTCTTGATGTTTTTCGAAATTATTTTCCTTTAACTAATGTCTCTGCTGATTTGCCACTAAAAGTTTTTGGTTGCACTGCTTTTGTTCATGAACATAAACACCTTGACAAACTCGATCCACGAGCAATAAAATGTGTGTTTACCGGTTACTCTCCAACTCAGAAGGGGTATCGGTGTTTTGAACCAAAATCAAAAAGAATTTTTGTAACCATGGATGTTACTTTTGTTGAAAATCAACCATTTTTTACTGACATTCATCTTCAGGGGGGAAATTTTAAGGAAGATTCATCTTTTACTTTTGAAAACATCATTACTTTAAGTGATATAGTGTTGTCACAAAATTCTGAGACTTATATTGATGCACCAAAAGAAAATGCCCAAGAATCTATATTGGAACTCAATCCACTTATGAATGAGGTTTTGACAGATTCGGGGGCGACAATTTCAAATCAAAATCACAATGATAAAATTCTTGATCTCAATAATAATGAAGGACCATCTGAAATGCCACAACATAATGATTTAGATAAAGAGACACAAAGCAGGTGTACTACAATTGGCCCTACTTGGAAGGGAAATGTCTTTGAAAGAAGAAATCATAAACAGAGAAATGAAGGACCCATTCTCCGACCCTTCCAAGATTCTGAACCTATAGATAATCCAACACATCATTTTGATACAGGTAAGTCTTCTCCTATTCTTAAGAGTCATGTCGAGTATTCTGATATAGACCTTCCTATTGCAATTAGAAAACCTGTTAGATCATGCACTAAATATCCTTTGTCTAATTATGTGTCATACTCAAAATTGTCTTCTTCATTTGCTGCATTTACCTCTAAGTTGTCTACTGTAGAAATTCCAAAAAATATACAGGAGGCTCTAAAAATTCCAAAGTGGAAGGAAGCTGTTCTTGAGGAGATGAGAGCTCTTGAGAAGAATCAAACTTGGAGAGTCATGACGTTACCTACAGGAAAGAATATTGTTGGCTGTAAATGGGTATTTACTGTGAAATATAATTCTGATAACACAATTGAAAGATACAAGGCACGCTTGGTTGCTAAAGGGTTTACTCAGACATATGGCATTGATTATTCAGAGACTTTTGCTCCCGTTGCCAAATTAAACACTATTAGAGTTCTCTTGTCCTTGGCAGTGAATTTGGATTGGTCTCTTAACCAACTTGATGTAAAGAATGCTTTTCTGAATGGTGATTTGGAGGAGGAAGTATACATGGATAGCCCACCTGGCTTTGAAGATAAATTTGGTTCAAACGTGTGCAAACTACAAAAATCCCTTTATGGTCTCAAGCAATCTCCAAGGACTTGGTTTGAGAAATTCACTCAGTCGGTTAAAAGGCAAGGATATATATAGGGACAATCAGACCATACTCTGTTCATGAAGTTCTCTAATGTTGGCAAAATTGCAGTTCTAATTGTATATGTAGATGATATTATTCTCACAGGAGATGACATTGTTGAGATGGAGAGATTGAAGAAAAATTTGAAAAAAGAATTTGAGATCAAAGATTTAGGTGCGCTTAAATACTTTCTTGGTATGGAAGTTGCTCGTTCAAAGAAGGGAATTGTTTCTCAAAGAAAATACATCTTAGATCTCTTGGAAGAAACTGGGATGAGTGGGTGTAGACCAGCAGATACTCCTATGGATTTAAATGCTAAACTTTGGGAGAAAGGCAGTGTTCCTGTAGAGATTGGAAGATACCAGAGGTTAGTCGGCAAACTTATTTATCTAGCCCACACTAGACCTGACATCGCTTTCTCTGTGAGTGTTGTAAGTCAATTCATGCATTCTCCCTATGAAGAACACTTGGAGGCAGTTTATCGAATCTTAAGGTACTTGAAATCCAATCCTGGAAAGGGTTTGTACTTCAAGAAAACTAATGACAAAGAAGTCTCTATATTTACAGATGCTGATTGGGCAGGATCAATTACTGATAGAAAATCCACTACCGGATATTGTGCCTATGTTTGGGGAAATTTAGTTACTTGGAGAAGTAAGAAACAAGGGGTTGTTGCTCGAAGCAGTGCAGAAGCTGAATTCAGAGCAATGGCTTAAGGAATTTGTGAACTTTTATGGATTCGTAAACTCTTGGACGAACTGAAAATGAAAGTTGACTCACCCTTAAAATTGTTCTGTGATAGCAAAGCAGCAATAAGCATTGCTCACAACCCTGTACAACATGATAGAACCAAGCATATTGAGATTGACCGCCATTTCATAAAAGACAAAATTGATGCTGGAGTTATATGCCTACCATTTGTGACTTCCAATCAGCAAACTGCTGATATCTTGACAAAAAGTTTGGCAAGACCCAATTTTGAGCGACTGATAGCCAAGTTGGGCATGACAGATATCTATGCACCAACTTGAGGGGGGGTGTTGAAGAATAAAAAAGAAATTAGATTTTATTCTCTTTTATTTTATATTATTATATTTATTTTTATCCTGTCACTATTACTCAGTATTACTATTGTTATTTCTTTTCCTATATAAACAGCTTAGGACTGTAGTAATAAAACATGAAAGTATTTTGTCTTTTACTTTCTTCACTTATCTACTTGCAAAATTGAAAATTGAGTTTGATGTATGGAGGCGGGTGTGTTGAGAATCTTATGACCTGGAACTAATTTCCATGTTGTTTATTAAGAATTGTTCTGAACGTAATAAACTTTATCTGAACAAACGTTGTTGTTTTATATACTTCTATTTTAAGATCCTTATAGTCCGCTCCTATTTCTAGAAATGGTAGGCTCTGTTTGCTGTTGATGCTTAAAATTGTCAGCTATTTATGGAAGCCTTCATAGCCAAACTGTGTTGTAATTTCACTATACTGCCATATTCTTGGATTGATGCTTAAAAAGATTGTCATTTCTTTTTTTCTTTTGTCTGTAAATGAGATAGTAAATATCACCATAAACTCACACACCCAACTGCGAGGTCTTGAATTTAAATCTGGGACATGATGTCCAACCTAACAATTTTATGTATTTGCCAATTGAACTAAGACTTAAAGATAAAGATTATGCCATTTCTAAATATAGAGAGAAGTAATTCATGGCAACTATAAATTATATTTCCTTAAATTGAAAAGAAGGTAAACTATAGAAATATTTCTTGGATTAAAAGATTTTTGGTAGCTAAAAATGGAAGTTAAAACGGCAAAGGAGAGTGATTTGTTGAGTATAAGTCATAGCATTTCTATTGATACATGGAGAAAATGTATTAAATGTGTTGGTGTATTATTAATGTTCAACAGGAAAGGATGGCAGGTGCAAAGCTTATAGCATCTCTTATGGCTAGCGAAGATGTGATTTTGGAAAACATATCAGTTGGATTATTAGAAGCTAGGACTGTACTGTCAACTGTATCTTCGTCAGATCCTTCACTTGAGTTACGACAGTTATGTCGCAAGTTGTTAGCATGCATATCTTCTCCGTGAGTTGTGAATAACTTCTTTGTTGATATTGTAGTTGGTGGCGGTATGACTCTTCTTTCTAATTATTTGTTAACTGTACATAATTTGCATTTTTATATGCAGATAAAATAGTTGACATTGGTTTCATTGCCTTCTTTGAAAGTCATTAACTCACGAGTAGATATCTACTATAAAGTTGTGTATAATATAGAATAGCCATTAATACCAGGTTTTAACGTAAAATTTGGAGTTTTAAAAAGGGTACGCACTGTTTAGAAACAGATCCATAGTCTAGGGCTTCTCTATAAAAAATTCGAGAAATACTTCCATGGTCACACAATTCACAATCCCAAATAAAAATTATTTAGACACACAAAAGATGCACATTGTTTAATTATTTTAAAAATACACATTTAATTATTTCTTCTAACTTTATTTTTTTTGTGAGTGTACATTGTATTCAAATGTTGTGACTATTCAAGACTTTCTCTAGAAAAGTCCTCTATGCCCTTAAAACAAACATACACTTAACTCCTACTTTCTTGTACTCAGCATATAACTCGACTAAAGATGCACTAGACTAAAATCAAATATAAGTAAAATTTGATCTTATTTAATTTATGTAATAATAAAAGTCTATTGTCTAGGTTATCTTTCATAATTAACATTAGTTTGCTGGAAATATAAAACTTAAACTAAATTAAGGGTATTTTATGTATATTATCATTAAATAGAAAAGAAGGAAATTATATTTGCTTATATTTCAATTCAGAACACATGAATTCAGTTTTTTTCAAAGGAATTACTATCAATATAACCACACGGAATTACAGATACCGTGTATTTATATCTCTTTATGAAATGGTAGTCATCATGAGGAACAAATATTAGTTTATTAAATTTAAAAATAAAAATGATTAATTAATTCAACTTAATATTTTTTCTCACCTTTTTATCAAACCAACCAAAGTGATAGACAGATTAATAATTTTTTTTCTTTCTGTTCCTTATTTTTTTTCTAGAAAATAATAAGAAAAGTTACTCATTTTTTCCTTTCTCACCACTCTTTTGTTCCCACCGGCCACCGCTTTTACTTTTATTTTTTAATCTTAAATTATATACATTTTTGAAATAAATAAAGATAAAAGATAAAACAATAAAATCATGTGTATTTTTTAAATAATTAAATTATGTATATTTTCGTGTAAGTACACATAAATACCATTTATTTTTTTATGCTTGTGTTCAAATAAGTATTTCTCCCACTCCAAATCAGTAATATTTAGATGTACACACATAAATATGAAAAATATTAAAATAAAAAATAATTAAATGACATTAAATGATTAAATTATTTATGTTTTAAATTTTTTATTCATATATGTGTCCAAATATTATTGATTTAGTATTGCGTCCAAACAAGAATTTATTTAATATATTTTTCGAATTTAATTTCTATGCAAAAAAATTTACATTCTTAATATATCACAATCAATTATGGTTGTGAGTAAAAATTAATATTTTAAAATATTTATTTTTCCCTGACGTCACATGTGATGAATAAATTGCCCGGTCTCCCCTTTCCCACGAGAGGATTGGAAAAAGAAAGTGATCCAATCCAACCAAACCTTCAATTCATCACTGTCACTATCAATTTCATAATCCAATCTTAATTTCTTAACCATAATAATAATAATCTCTCTTCTCTCATCTCTCATCTCTCATCACACAACACCAAAATTACATAGAAAACAAAAAAGAATGCTGCAACTTGTGTTTGCTGTGGCTTTTTCTGCAGTGCCACTCACTCTCTACATTCCACCTATACGAAGCTTCAATCTCTTCGTTCAAACCCTCCAACTTTTCCTAAGAGATTCCACTCTCTTCTCCATTCGTACTTTCCCTCGAATCAGATTCGCTCTCTCTCGTATCTTCAATTCCATCCTTCACATATCTTGGTAGGTAATAATAATAATATATTGAATCAGATCCTCTTTTTTTAATTTTTTATGTTATTTTTTTTTTCTGGGGTTATGTTTTTTTTTCTTTCTTGTAATTGAATCCTTAAAAAAATTGAAACTTTTGAGTTGGGACCCACGACGTTGTGTATTACTGATCCCTGAATAATACCAATCCTTAACTTGTCTTTAATGTCGTTTTTTGTTTTGATAGATGAATAATATTATTGATCTCTCTGTTGTTGTTATTGAGAACCTTTTCCTCTTATTTTGATGTTGGATTGTGAAAATATTGATTGATGGGATGCTATGTTACAAATGTACTGAGATATGAGATCCAATAAATTTGTCAAACTTAGTAAAGGTTTTAAATATAAGCAAAATTGTTTTTGTTCAAATTTTAAATTAAATAAAATAATTTTTTTATTTGGTTATATTTGAGAATAGAGGAGTATGTAGTTTTTTTTCAAAGATGGGAGCAAAAAGTGGAGTTTAGGAAAATTAATTGTGGTATGAATTATTAAGAATTAATAGCTTATAGAAGTTTGGAAGAATTATTAAGGCCCTTGTAGATTTTTCATTGTTCTCTTGTATTTCATAAATATGGGATAACATGACAATTGTCCAATTGGGAAAAATTATCTATCTTTTTCAATGGGTTTGATTGGTGGTTGGTTTTTGTATATGACTTTTCCCTTGTTGGGTGGTGGAATTTTTTGATCAAGATAGTGTTAATAATTTCCCAACCCAACCATCCTTCTGATTCTAACTGTTATAGATAGCACTCGTTACTATAGCTAATTCAACGAATTGAGCAAAAAAACTTATAATTGCATAAAAAATACAAATATTATTATGTGGTCATCTTGATTATGATTGCTACAACGCTATAAATATAAAATTTTGATAGGAAAGGCATGACATTACTTGGTACTATAATTCCATTGAAGTCAAAGGGAACGACTTGTTCATAATGTCTAAAATTGGGTGTGTATTCTTAATAAGTGGAAATGATAAAACGATTTAGATAACAAATTTCGAGTTCGAATTAAGATATAATATTTAATTTAATATTTATTAATTAAATTAGACTTTATAAATATTGTTTAATCTTAATCGAATTAGAAGAAAACGGATATAATTGAATTATCTCGTTATTTTTTTGGTCAAATTATTTGTCTCTTTCTGGCACAAGCAATAGTTTACAAAATATCAATGGGAGTGGCTTGTGGGATCCCTGTCCCACCCTAACTTATGTGTTAAATATAATTAAATACTGTGATAATTGATTTTAATATCAAATTAAACAATTATATACAGATATTTTTTTAAATGTACGACACATTCTTAATAAAAGGGATTTCTTATTAAAAAATAGGTGTATAAACCGTTTTCTGTTTAGAAGTGAAACAATCTAATTAAAAATGAATTAAATTAAAAGGATTTGTGTTTACATGCATTTACATGTACACTTGAGTACTTGAACCGTAGCTATTAATAAATTTTAGTTTATATCAAATCAATTGAAAGTGGCTGAGGTTAAATCCTAGTTGTAACAATATTTGACATGATTTTATAATCATACCCTCTTTCTCTTCCTAATCTAATGGTTAAAAAAATGAACAATGCAACTAGATAAACGTGTGTCAATCAATTTAAACGTAAAAATCATGTTGGATGAGTAATATTAAAAACAAAGCTTAAATATAGAATTTATTTCGGTAAAAATATATCTTTAAATTTAGTTTAATTTTCGTTTAAGTTCTTTAAATTTATTTTATTTTGATTCGAATTTTTAAGTTATATTTGTTTGTATCGTTAGTCTTTAAAATATATTAAATTACGCATGCAGTCATTCGAGTTTAAAAATTTTCTCGAATTACTGTCATAAAATGTTAAGATTTAATCGAAATATCACGATAAATTGACTGTTTTAGCTACTTTGCATGCGAAAAAAGTTAAAAATATTGATTATGTGAGTTTAAATTGTTGCAAAGAAATTCAAAAAATATATATCATTTATAAAATTCGATGAACATTTTTTGAAAAATTAATATGACAGACATATTATTGCAGTATTTAGTAGAGTTTTAACTTATTATAAGCTTTCAGTTAAAACAAAATGTACATTAAAGGACTAAATCAAACTAAAATAAACTTAAAAAACTTAAACATAAATTAAATGAAACTTAAAATACTATAAATATATTTTTGTTATTATATTAGAGTCAAAAACAATATTTATACTCGATAGCATTTTACACATATCAAAATCAATTTTGTTTTGTTGCCTCTAATGGTTCCAAACAAACACCACCAAGTGTATTGATACAAAATAGTTGTAAGTAAAATCAATTTTAGGGTGAGTAGAATTGCTTTTGGAAAAAGTAAAAAATTTTAACATTTTTCTCAAGGAGAATGGTACAATAAAAAAATTCTCAATATTTACATTAAAAATTTTCTTATCCAAACAAAATCATTTCTGTTATTTTCATTTTAAAAATTTCATTGCAAGACATAAATAAAAAATTCAACTTTTCAACATTTCAAAATCATTTTTATAACATCAATTCATTTAAAATTAATTCAAACAAAAACTAAAATTATACTGTTAAAACAGAAGATTATGTTGGTGCCATGATCCTGAAAATGAAAAAAAAATAGTTCTATTATTTATAGGTGTGCCTTGAGAGTTGAGATAATCAAGTGATAAAAGACTTAGATTATTAATGAATTTTGATTAACACGAATTAATTAATAGTATCTGAATTCGAACTCTAGATGAAAAAATAATTAAACAAATTTTATTTATCTTTAATTGAACTCTAGATTATTAATAGTCTATTTTTTGTGAGAAACAGAATATTAAAGAAAAAAAATTGAAAACAAAACACCTACATTCAAATTTGTTTCTATGCAAGATATAAAAGTTAGTAACTTGATGGTTAGTCCAGTTGTATTTTGAGTTGACAATTATTTTAGTTATGTAGATTTCAGTCATTGTAGTCAGATAGTTTGAAAGCTCAGTTCAAAGGATGCATATGTTCAGTTATTGTAACTTTATAATGAGCATAGATTCTCACTTATACTCTCTCCAATGGTATACTGCCCAAAGCTTCTAATGCACTCCACTTGTACTCCTCCAAAAATATTTGGTTTAGCATAAAATCTATCTACTGTTAGATTATTAAAGCTAGCATCCTATGTACACCCTTCTAAAAAAGTTGCAAATTGCTGTCATCAAATGAAAAATAATTTAATAATTTTGTACCAACAAGTTTAAAAAATGTATGCATGATTATATAAGATGGTTAATTATCTTAAGTGGATGGTTAATGAATTATAATTTATTAACTACTCGTTGAATGTAATTTTCTATATATTTGAATTGCGTTAATTATCAAATGTTATTGCTAAATTTGTGTGGTAAAATATCATTTCTCTAAATAAATAATTATTTTTGTTGACACTTAATGGAAGTAATTTGATTTTTTTTATAATATTAAAAATAAAATTCTAAATTTTATAGAGACTACAAAATTTGTGTATCAAATTCTATAAGTATTTATTAGTTGTTAAGAGTGTTATAACTTGGTAGTTTTGAATTTTGGACTGGCTATGAAATTCATTTGGGTGTTCCAAGTCAACAACTTGAAGTACATAAACATTGTTGATGATATATTCCTTAATATAAGCTCATGAGAATGATCATTCATAGTGTCAAGTATATGAGAGAATGTGATTCACGATTCGATGCAGAACATGGGATAAAAGTGAAGTGAGTCTCGAGAATCAGGGGTGTGTATAGCAAGCAGGACAACACAACACGTGAAATATATAGGTTGTGATATGGAAAAATGTTGAGGTGGGTCTTATTCTTATATAATCACATTAGTATCTTCCTTCATCGATGACAAATTCAACTCCAAAATAGAATCCAAAGATGTGTGTCAGAGTTCATTCAATACAATCACTCATGCATGACTTTGGAAAAGTCAAATATTCTTCCCACAATCTCAACAACACTTTGGATGGAACAAAATTGTCATTATAAATCAACTAATTATTCAAGGACATTCTCTTGCCAAACATTGTTATATTGGCTTGTCAACATCATGTTGTGAAGTACTATTCACCTCAAAATCTTCTTACTTAAACGACTATTTCAACATTTTGATTTATTCAAATTGTAAAGGTCAGAAAATTTAATCATGTGAAATGCAACTTAATCCCTTAAATATCATAGTCAAATTTTTTTTTTATGACAATAACTTTTAAACAATTATATGTTTGTCTTGACGTGGCTAAAGACTATTCAAGACAATAAGTACCGTCTTTCAATAATTTTGAAAAAGGATTCTTAAAAAAAATATGTGGGTGGAATGAGTAAATTAATGTTATTAATTTAAGACTAAAAATGGTTATATTTTATTTTATTGTCTTAATTAAAAGAACCAGATTCAATGAATCACCGTGATCAATGCTATTTGGAGCTCCAGAAAAACTGTGACCCGTGAGCACCACAACAATAAAGAAGAATATGTAAAATAAATAGCCAAACAAATGAATGGAATGCAAATATGAGAGGTAGCAGCATTGCAGGCAATGTTATAATTTTGTAAAAATTTCGCTTTAAAATGAATTTAACACAAAAGTAAAAGCAAAGGGTAAATATTTTAGCATTCAACCTTGATATTTCAGAGTACACGGTCATATTTATCTCTTCATTTCTAAGGTTTTTTTAGTAAAGAAATAATGAAATGTATATTATAAAAGAATCTAATTTCTATGCTTTGACGGTGTAACATCAGCTCATCACAATTATTCATATTTGTAATTTTTAAGATAATTAAAATAAAAATCAAATATTTTTTAATATTATGACAATTGTGATAGACCGACATTATAAAACATTTATATGGTTAATTTATATAAAATAAATCTTTAATACAAACGTAATAAAATATAATTTAATGACAATAACAACCAACTATATAATATTAATTAAATAATTATATATTGATGACAGGTACAAACTTTTTAGTGAAATAATAAAATCGAGATTTTACTGTCGGCTTAAAATATATTTATATATTATATAACCATGTGTTGAGACCATGCCCGCTATACTTCTGAGTTATGAACATATGCTGGCCGAACTAAGGTATTTAAATTAATAATTAAAACAAAAAAAACAAATATTATTCGTAAATTTAATTATTATTATTTTGTTGAAAGATAAAAAATAAAAAAAAGGAAAAAGAGGAAAAGAAAAAACAGGATTTTTGAAACAATTCTGAGTATGTGTGTTACTAAGTAACGGTCACATGTGTTTTGTTACTTCTCCAAACGTGAAAACATTTACACCAACCTCCCCTCCACTCTTTGTTCTTTACATATCCCGCTCCTAACCATGCACTTCCAAGTATCACCAACCACTACTGATAATATATACGCATCACTACCACTTCCACTTGTTCCACTATATCTTCATGATGGATAATTGCAAGAAATCTCCCTTGAAACCATGGAAGAAAGGCCCTACTAGAGGGAAAGGTGGCCCTCAAAATGCATCGTGTGAGTATCGAGGCGTTCGTCAGAGAACTTGGGGAAAATGGGTCGCCGAGATAAGAGAGCCGAAGAAGAGAACTAGACTCTGGCTTGGTTCTTTTGCCACTGCTGAAGAAGCGGCTATGGCTTATGATGAGGCTGCCAGGAGACTCTACGGACCAGATGCATACCTTAACCTTCCGCACTTACAACCACACTCGAATTCGCGTATCAAAACTGGAAAGTTCAAGTGGTTGCCTTCTAAGAATTTCATTTCAATGTTTCCATCTTGTGGATTACTTAATGTTAATGCTCAACCTAGTGTTCATTTAATCCATCGGAGGCTACAAGAGTTTAAGCAGAATGCAGTTGCAACAAGTCAATCATCACTTTCTAGCTCATCTAATGATCCAAAGGCGGAAGAAATTCAGAATCTTGACGGCAAGAAGAATCATGTAGAAAATCCTATAATGGAAAAAGATACTCAAGCATCATCACCAAACAAGACGGTTGGAGATTTTCAGGAGAAACCACAGATAGACCTCCACGAGTTTCTTCAACAGATGGGAATACTGAAAGACAATACCCACTCGGAACAAACTACTGATAGCTCAGGAAGTTCAACAGTGCATGAAGCTGTGTCAAGAGATGAAAATGATCAATTGGGAATATTTTCTGACATGAGTATTAATTGGGAGGCATTGATTGAGATGCATGGAATTGCAGGTACTCAGGAATCAGAAGCCACTCAGCTTGATGGGTATGACCTGAATGACCAGCTTAATTTCTCAACTTCCATTTGGAACTTTTAAAGAAACTTAGCTGGTTTTCAAGAAAAGAGAAACTACCTTAGCTTGCTTTTATGGGGTTGAAATCTAGTTAGATATGGTACTATTTAGTAACTCAGCCTAAAGCTTTAGATCAGTTGGTTTTGGTTCTGCTAGTATACTCAATTGTTGTTTCTCTTATGTGTGCCGAATTTCAATCTATTGACAGCAATGAGTAGGAGAGTATCTAGGAAGGCACTTATTCTAATAGTTGTAGTGGAAATAATAATGTTAGTCTCTTTCACGCAATAATTTAACTAATTTTTAGATTTTGACAGTATAACTTTAAGAGAAGAACTTTAAAAATGACTTTATAAGCATCGTATACTATGTATCGAAAAATACAATAACAAAAGACTAAAAATTATAATTCTAAATGATTCTAAAAGTAATATGGAGACAATAAATTTTCTTTTCTAAAGAAAATGGTCTTGTCTTCTTTCTTCTATAAAACATCAACTTCCTTCAATTTCGAATAGTAAAAGAAAGATTTAGGAAACCTTCACAGATCTACATCACCAAAATCGACAAATTGATCATATGAGAGCAATAACAGCAATCTTAACCTTGGGGAATTTCTCTTACTCATTCTCGTATTCGGATGCACTCTGATATTCGCCATGCTCTTCAAAATATTCAACCAACCGCTTAAGAAATCCATCACTACTGACAGTTTCGGTGTCACAGACAATACAGCATTGCCTTCTTGCCCGTGTCACGGCCACATTCATTCGCCGGCGATCACTCAGAAAGCCTACCTGAAACGTATATTCCGAGTCTCTTCTTTTAATCTTGATACCATGCTAACAAATATGTCACTTAAGACCTATATGAAGCAAATTGAAAACTAGCAGACTTGCTAGAAATACCTCCTTTTTTGAATTTGATCGAACCATTGATATAATAATGGCTTCCTTCTCCCTTCCCTGGAAACCATCAACTGTCGAGATTTCAATATCCTTCAGTGAATTCTCCTTGTTTTTCAACATCTTGAGTAAAACAACCTGCCATAAACAACATCTACCATATTGTCATCCTTCATAAAACTAATAAAACATGAAGTTTGTGCCCACAACATTTATAGTAAAAGGTTCCACACCTACAGAACAATTCTATACCTGGGCAGCATATGGGGTAATAATTCCAATATCAGAAGGAAGCACCCCGCTTTGCACTAATCGCTTTGCATGAGCCATAGCAACTTCAGATTCACCTTCATTAAGGGTGCTATCTTCTTCATCTTTCTTTTCTTCCATGTCACATCTGAAGCAATCAATATAAGCGGAGAGATTACATTCTGTTTGAATGCTCATATTCATATTCAACAACCTATATTTGCTTCAAATGAAATATGATAACTTTCTCCCTCCAGCTTCCACTTATCAGTTTAGTTATTTGTCTAGACAGAAAAAAAGACCACCACCACACCAATCACTGGATATTGATTACTCAAAATGCCAAATCATTATGTAAGAAACAAATGCTTGCACAGCAGTTTTAAATAGGAAGAGAACGCCCAGACTAATCAAGCAGTTCTGAGAATATATATATTTCAACAAATGACATAATCCAACATACCCAGCTGTGTCTATGAGAAGAAGGTTTGGTTCAGTTGAAGATGTCCTCTTCACATTCTCAAGATCATATAGCATATGTGCAGCAACACTTGCATGAGCCTTCACCTGTTATCACATAATGATAATGACATGCATGAAGATCTAACAAATGTTTATCCCTCAATACAATCTGACTATTCAGTTCAGGACTGATAAATTCTTCTTTAAAGTATTTTTGTAGCTATGCAAAGTGCTATGAAAATTAGGGGCACCTTACTATTGTAAAGCTCTTTAGAAGACCAATCCATGATAAGTTGGTGCATACGATACTGGACGGTAAGCATAGATGTGACTTCATCTTCATACAACTCTGCAAGTCGTTCAAAGAGGGTTCTTCCTAAGCCTTTCTTCTCAGCTTCAACACTTTGAATGGTTGGAGGAAGTTGAAGATGATCCCCTGCAAGTATACATCTTGAACCCTAAAACAATGAACTCCATTTAATTCTTTATAATTAAAGTGACATTTGGCAAGTAATGATTAGAATGCAATGTACTTTAAATGTTAATGCTGGAATCAAGCACAGGTTTAGTATTAGTCTTTTGGTTTTGCCAGTTCAAAGAAAGGTCTCTTCTGTGAGCACATTTCGATATTCAAATTAACTTATATGACACGTCTAACTCAGTTAAATTTGATAGTACTTGATATATCCTGTAGCATGAGCTCCGGGACACACTTCAGACATTATTGGAGGAAAGAAAAACACTGACAAAGGCATGCAATCGAGAGAAGATAAAAGGAAAGTCTGAATGCAATAGTGTAATGAATATCATTGAATGTAGTGTGTATGCCTATCACATTACCTTCAGCAGAGGTATCCAGCATGCTACCTCAAGTGCTTGAGCAGCTTCGTCAATTATCACCAAATCAAATGAAGTGTGGTCAAGTTTCTTAGAGGAAGCCCCAATCAGAGTAGTTAATATTACATCTGAAGTTTTAATCACGTCGGTAACAGCAAGCTGCTGCCTTTTCCGCTCTTCTCTGGATAGAGACCTAAGTTCCTTCTGTATGTCCCTCCTTGTATTTTTCTCTTTGGTTTTTAGCAGCTTTCCATTCAATACCTGAAAAAAAAATGTTATATCCTGTGAAAACTGAAAAGTAATGTGGCTAAACATTGTGCTAACATGAAGTTAATACCGAAATCAATGATAACTAACATATGAAGCAACAGAACATCAGCTAGATGTGACACTAACAAATTAACAAATCTTGGAAAATGATAATAAATTCATATTTAAGAATTGAGATTTGGTTCTGTGAATTATACTCAAACCTTACCTTCATTTCTTTCCGAATGTCATTTGCGAGACCACTATTATCTCCTCGTAGTACCTAAATTCAGAGAAATTCAATATGAAAGGGTGAAAAAAGTATGATCCATAACAAACATACATTTTATTTTAAGCTTTAATGCCAAAGGAATACCAGGTTATTTACTAAATAATTTTTCCTGATGGTATTGCCATTTTTTATTTTCTGTTTTTTTCTTTTGCAGCCCTAGGACAATCTCTTGGCCTCCATTTTTGTTCTTCTATTAATTCTATTTATGAAATCTTTTATTTCAAAAAAATTAAAGGTTAACAGAGGATAACACTGGCGTAAATTTAGACATTTCATTAATGCTATTATGGAGTACTAATAAAAAGATGTGAAAGAAACCATGAAGACAAACATTAAAACTTTATCATGTAAACAAGCGGTCGTCATGTACCTGAGCATCCAGTGCACTGTCTAGCACTTGCGGCAATAAACGTGCAGGATGACCAATCCTCACCAGCTTAACTCTAACGAAAATGTTGGACATCATGAATGAGTATTGACACATGATTTTACACACTTGATGAAAGTAAACCAAGTGAGAAAACATTTGACCACAGAATGGGGAAAATAAGAAAAATTCATTATAGTGCGAAACAGATGATAAAATAATTATACCTGTGTGGAACTACCCGCTCAACGATGTTGTCAACAGCAATATTTGAGGCAGCACAAACGAGAATCTTAGATCCCCGTTTCACTTCTTGTAATATAATTTCCACAACTGTTGTGGTTTTTCCCGTTCCAGGAGGTCCATGTAGCAAGAAAACATTCTTCGACGATAGGGCTTTTGAAATTGCATCTTTCTTTGGAGATAAAAATGTAATACATGAGTTTGCGAATACAGGCCAGATGTGCAAAGCAAAAATGATGAAATACTCATGGAGAAACACTGTTATTGTGATGATATGGATATAATTATGATGTATTGTTTAATTGATATTGTACAAATAAGATCACTACGTAATCAAAGCACTTTAATTTGATTTAATGTAATTAACAAGATTTTCCAAAGAACTTTGTTACATATCCAGTCGCCTAACTATACAATAATACACGGGAGGAACAAGTTACTGCCCGAGTAGATAGAGTCATAAGCCATTATTGTATCTGTAGTTTTGAAAAGGATTATAACAAAATTCCTAGCTGATTTTCAGGTCCACTTATTTTCAACCATCTAAAATGTAGAGCATGCCCAATGTTCAAGTTAGTTATATACTAGTAAATAATAAAATTCATGTAATCCCAATTGTAGGTATTCTCTTAATCCTTGAGATGATTATCATATATCATTACAAATGCATAGACAACCTTAGATGAAATAATATATTTCGTGTTTAAGATTCCTTTGGTTACAACTGAAACATCTACATGTGACATTAAAAAGGCGCACTGATAAAGCTAATCTTATCTTGCATTCTAAGCTTATCATATGCGATGAAGCTCCAATGCTAAATAGATTTTGTGCTGAAGTTGTAGATCTAGCTTTCAAGGATATCATGAGGATTGTAGATGAGGCTAACCTACATACCATTTGATGGGAAGGCAGTTGTTTTTGGAGGTGAGTTTAGACGAATTTACCTGTTGTTAGAAAAGGTTGTAGGCATGACACAGTGGCAGCTTCAATAAACTCATATGAAATGAAATATGGAAATACTGCAAGGTTTTGACATTGTCTAAAAACATGCGGTTAACAGCTCCAAAATCCAATGAAGATACTACTGACATTGAAGAATTTGCACATTGGAGGCTTGATATTGGAAATAGTAAACATGAATGAGTGTGGAGAGAGTATTATTAATATTCCTAAAGACTTATTGGTAACATATTCCCAAAACCCTTATCTTTGGTTGAATCGAGATATCCATTGCTTTTACAAACCATGAACAATTTGAAATACTATGGAGAGAGGACAATACTTGCTCTGACTCATGATGTTGTAGATATTGTTATTGTTAATGATTAAATCATTAATTCCCGGTGAAGAACAGGAATGCATTAGTTTCGACTCAACTGTCCTTTCTGATAAAAAATTTGTTGTGCAAGGAGATTGGTTCACACCCGAATTTTTGAATGACATGAAATGTTAAAGAATTCCAAATCATTGATTAGGATTAAAGGTTGGTGTTTTGGTCATGCTTTTGAGAAATGATTGATCAAGTCAGTCGGCTCTGTAATGGAACAAGATTGCTCATAAATGAATCGTGTACAAATATTATAAAAGCAATTGTTATCACAGGAAAAAAACATTGGTAATAAGATTTATATACCAAGAATGTATTTTGTTCCATCTGATACAGATTTCCCGTTTGAATTTCAGAGAAGACAATTTTCATTGTCGTTTGCAATGACCACAAATAAGAGTCAAGATCAATCTTGTTCCCGAGTTGGTTTGTATTTGAAGTGATTTGTATTTACTCATGGTCAATTCTATGTGGCTATCTCAATGGTAAAGTCAAGGAAATGATTGAAGATTCTTATTTTGGACGATGAAGGAAAACCATGTGCCGACACTACAAATTTTTTAATAACTTATAAATGTGTAGATGAAACTTTTTTTTACAATTAGAACTTTTTCAGTTATAAGTTGTTTATTTGTCGTGTATGGGATGAATTCATGGTTTTGATTTATGAGATTCAAATTATACCTTTAATGTCAATAAAATTTATTACACAGTTTCTAGACAAAAAATTATATAGATTACCTACACAAAAAACATATTATCAACGAGAGTTGATATATATAGATTAATAGAACAACATATTTATCAATGTTGTAATTTGTCCCTGTGCAACGCACGAGTTACACGCTAGTACTATATCGTATCAAAGATATATTACAAAAATAGACAACAGTATGAAAAAAATTAAAAGTAAAACGACAAATCAAGAAATTAGATTACAAACCTGAGAGTGATCGAGATTTCTATTAAAGGGAGTGAAGGATACATCCTTCTTGGACACTGTTGGTTGCCTCTCCCCAAACAAGACAGGAATTAGATCAGAAGCCGGACCCTTCTGCACTCCTTTACTCAACTGTATTAATGCGTCTTTCATTCTACGATATGTCACCTAGATAAAAAATAAATTTTTCCGTATATAAGAACCCAGGAGCAAATAGTTGACTAAAAAATGGATAAAAATTTCGAGCAAGGTGCTAACATGTATATTTACACAAAAACAATAGTAAACAGTGAAGTATATACCTCATTAGTGTAGTTGATATATTTCAAAAAACCATAAAATTATAGTTGATATATTTCAAAAAACCATAAAATTATAGTTGATATATTTCAAAAGCCTCCTATAATCTTCCTATTAGTGTAGTTGATATATTTCAAAAAACCATAAAATTATAGTATATACCAAAACTCACTGAATGTCATTGTTGTAATTGAATAATTTTGAACCACAAATCAATTCTATACAAGAAGAAATAACGAGTACCTAAGAACTTATCAGCATACCTCATTTGCAACTTTTTCAAGCCTTAGGGGGCTGTTCAAACCATCTTCTGGTATATCATCAAAAGCAACAGTAATTGATGAATCCTGTTAGCAATTGAGTCAAATCAGCAAGTTAAAGTAATATCCAAAGGTGAGACCATCCACAGCCAACAGCATGGACAATTTTTTTGTTTTCACAAACAATGTGAACCTAAATCAGATACCTTTAATCTGTAAACTACACCTTGTCCAAGAGCAGGAGAACCTAAATCAGCCTTGTTGAGTTTCAAAACAACAACATCATGAGTACCAAACTGCAAAAAAGAAAAAGATCTCATAAAATACTCAGCTAAAAAAACACTAGAGTGAATTTGACTCAACCAGTATAGCCAACTTGATATTGAACAGAAGACACAAATAAAGAAAGTAAGTCCTTTTTACCTTGTGTGCAGGAAGCACATCTCCTTTTGTGGATTGGAACTCAATCAGCGACTTTCCCATAAGCCCCGACTAATTTCATAGGAAACAACAAAAGAAGAGGCACAATATAAGAATACCATATGAATTGAAGCTCCACTTACTATACTTAAATGCAGAGGAAAACGTGAAAATTTCAACTGTAAAGTAGATCCTTTAGCATCATATATACCCTTAAAATCTCAACAGTAATGAAGTAAGTGAAATATAAAATTCAACTTCCTCGTATATTGTTACTTTCATATATTTGAATTCCATCTTTTTTTACCCTTCAACTTGGCTCCATTATAAAACCATAAACTTACACGTTAAAAAACACCTTTTCCAAAAAAATTGCAAAAGGATGTTGTGAAAAGAAGAGAGAAAAAGTGAAAAGAATGTAACCTGGACATCCACACACTTCAAATTGAGGATTGTGGATCCTCTCCTTTGAGCAGAATCCAAATTTCTGGACGCACCTGTGGCGATTGAGCTCGTTATCTCAGCTTCCTGAGGCAAAGGATAAAATTGAAAGGAAGAAACATTATGAATTTTCATTCGCCATTAACAATAATTTGAAAGTTTGAGTTTTCAAATCCACCAAAACACAAGGCAATTGTAAATTGAGAATAGGGTATGTGAAAGTTTAATAGCAGCGATTGAGTGGTGAATTGGAAAAGGGAAAAAGAATGTAGTACCTTTTCCAAGTCGAGAAGAGGGGTGGTGATAGAGATGAACTGCTCCAAAGAGAGAGGTTTCTTCTTAGTTGCCCCTTTCTCCATTGCAATCCGTCACTGCTGCACAGGAGAGAGAGAGAGAGAGAGAGAGAGAGCACGGTGAAGTGAACGTTATTAGGGAAATGAAAAGTGTGCAGTCAGCAGTAGCACGAAACTCATTTCGCATGATCCCATTTTTGTCTTTTCTTTAAAAAAAAAATGTGATATTCAAGAAGCATTATTACTTTTTTACTAATTCAAAAAGCATTATTAAAATTTACATCTTCCTATATATATATATATATATATATATATATATATATATATATATATTTTATATTGACATAAACTATTTTCATATTTAAAATAATATTTCTTTAAATAATGATTGAATGACTAGTATATTGATTTTAGTATAATATGCTTTTTTAAACCCTCTAATTATCAAAGGAACAAGGTTCCAAGCTATGGTTTTTATAATATATTACAATTTTTAATTTAATTTTAAATGATTAATTATCTTTGCATAGAATTTTTAAAATTTAAAAAAAATATATTATTTAAAATTGATATCGACTGTTATATAAAAGATAAAAACCACATAAGTAAAGTGTCTTAGAGTTGTCCGACTAATACATAGGTGAGTTTTTTAATAAAACAAACATTTTCAGCATTTTCAAAATTAGAACATAACAAATATAACATTTTTTTCCTATAATTATTTAATATTTGGATCCTTAATATAATAATTTTCCTGAATGATAAATGAAAGAAATTTGTTGTTCACTTTTGAAAAAGCAAATCCAACTCTATCATCACATAGATCTGGTCTTATATTTGTTTTTGCTTCAATTACCCAAATTGGCGAGGTGAAAACTAATGCAATTGTCAGAGAAAGTAATAGCCCCCACCATGGAAGTTGCAGCTGCTTGCCAATGCCAAAGCCTTCACAAGCTACTAAGGCCATCATAACCATTCAGCAAGTTGTTCGTAGTTTCTCTTCATAATTCTTCTACGCAAATAAGCGCTAACAAATAAGCGTCTAGTGGGTGGATGCTTGTGATAAAAAGCATCAACAATTGTGATTGTGTCAATTGCATAGACACCACTATATCCTGAGCTAGCAAAGATGGTGATCAACACATGTTCCTTAAAGAGATTGGCCCTGGACTCAACCAAAAATACCAACTTGTGAAAGGGACTTGAATTGGTTTTGTTGGAAGTGCTGCCATAGGTTTCACAAGTGGTAAATACCCATTGGCATCCCATGTCTGATCATATACATTTGATACAAAAATATACATCGAGTTGAACTCTACAAAAATATTGTGCACTGGAGCTTTGAGTATTCAAATTGAAGATACAAATAAAACCTCTCTCATACGCTGTGAGAGCAGAGCAAGCCACCAATCAATCAGAATCTAAATCACAAAACCAAGGAATACAGGCGGAGACAATGATAAGTGTGAGAATAATGATTATGATTACATGGAACAACAGAACCATGGCTGCAATTATTGAAGATACTAGAAATTCAAAACCACTGGATCATTACAAGTACATTATTTTCTACTGCATAAATCACACTAAGAACAGATGTTATCATCATACATCTAATTCATGTGTTACTTCAAAAACCCATCCTCCTAGCAAGTACCGCAAAAATGATGATGAATAACAGCATAATACATCAAATAATTAATCCTCACTAGTCACTAGAAATGTGCTTTCATCCCAAATCAGAAGTTAGTGTGAATAAAACTTATACAGCAGAAAGACTCTAAACTTGTCTACAGTGGGCATGGAAGTTCAGTGTGAAATCATTTGAATATGAGGGCATCACGTCCAGGCCCAACACCAATGTAGTGGATAGGGACACCAATAAGTTCTTCTATCCTTTCCACATACAACTGTGCCGTTTTTGGAAGGTCAGAATAGTTTCTGATGGAAGAAATGTCGGTCTTCCATCCAGGAAGTACTTCATATTCCACCTAAAACATGAAAACTTACAACCATTAGAGAGTACATTACAAATTCCCGAGCAATTAGGACACTTATAATTCTTGAATAACCTTTTTTGTTTTTATATTAGTAAAATACATGTAAGCATTCAGTTATGTTATCCACTTGAGCAAAGGTGGATGAATATTGAATGGAGAGAAAGAGAAAGATAACAACATTTACCTTCAATTGCTCGAGAACACGGAGATCTGAAGGAAATGAGTTGACTAGGGTGCCATCATCATGTTTATAGGAGACACCCAACTGGATCTCATCAAGATCAGACAAAACATCCAGCTTGGTGAGATTCAATGATGAAAAACCATTGATCTGACATGCGTATCGTAATGCAACTATATCGAGCCAACCACACCGTCGAGGACGGCCAGTAGTAGTGCCAAACTCCTGCCCAGCAAATCTCAGGAGATCGCCTCCTGGACCCAACAATTCAGTTGGAAAAGGGCCAGAACCAACTCTTGTAGTGTATGCTTTCACCTACACATCCAAAATAAATTTATGAACCATTCTGTTAGTGTTAAATATGCTTAAATTGTTGACAGTATCAATGTTGACGAAAAAAAACGCTTCAAGATCATGAGCTAAAAGTAAATTTGGCAATAAGGAACACTGACTTATGAGAAGCAAAGCTTCAACTTGCGTATTGACAATTCAAGCAAAAAAAAAAAAAAAACCCAACTCAAACAAACAATATAAATAAATTTCCACTTACCACTCCGACTAAATCACCAACTACTCTTGGAGCGATACCAAGACCGGTGCATATCCCGCCAGCTGATGGGCTAGATGAAGTAACAAAGGGGTAAGTGCCAAAATCAATGTCCAACATGGTTGCTTGTCCTCCTTCAACCAAGATCTTCTTCTTTTGTGTAATAGCTTCGTTCACAACATGCACAGTGTCAGCAATATAAGGTTCCAACCTCTCAGCATATCTCTTGTATTTTTCAACTTCTTTCTTGAGCACGTCCGGACCGTACTTAAAATCTTTGAACCTCAATGCTGCATCCGATAACAAAAGATCAAGCTTCTGAGGGAAAGTGTCCATGTGCCTCAAGTCACTTACTCTAATCCCATTACGGTTAACCTTGCTGGAGTAGCACGGGCCAATCCCTCTCTTGGTAGTGCCAATGAAAGATTTAGAAAGCTCGAGTTCTCTTAGCCCATCCACTTCTTGATGGAAATCAAACAAGAGATGAGCACGATCAGATATCAAGATCCTTCCCTTGCAAGAGACCCCATTTGACTCAAGTCCGTCAATTTCTTGAAACAACCCCGGAAGGTGCACTACAACACCATTCCCAATAACACACAGTGTATCCTCATTAAGGATACCAGAAGGAACGAGATGAAGGGCAAACTTTTTCCCCTCCGCATTATAAATGGTATGCCCAGCATTAGCTCCACCCTGAAAAATTTTAATAACAAATCATCACTGCAAAATAACATGAATAAAAAGAAGACGGAAAAAAAAAGCCATGAGGAGCCACTACCAGCCACTTCGAGGCCAGTTCAGATAAACTTTTAATAAACACTAACCAAAAAGAAGAAAAAAGCCAAATTGATAATGCATAAGCTGAAATCTCCTTCAGCACCTCAATCTCTCTCAAACAGCCTTCATAATAAGAATCTATAAAAGTGTATAAGGCTTTTTTCCTGGGTTATGACCTAAAAACTAATGACAATAGAGACATTTCCAAACCGATCACAGGGAGAATCCTAATTATCCAAAAATCCTACTCATGCATGTGAATGTATCAATTCACCTAGCAAGTCAACAAGCAGAAACCAATTGATTCAATCACAGCAAAAATTGAAAGTAATCAACCCTAACACAAGACTACCATCTTATATCATAATATATAGTAATTCCATTGGACCCACGATTTGCAAAGTAGAAAAAAATAATTATAAGGGAAAAAGAAAGAAACTTGAAAAAAGGGGGAAAAGTAACAAAACCTGACAGCGAGCAACAATTTCGAAGTGTTGTGCTAAGATGTCGACTAGCTTTCCCTTACCCTCATCACCCCATTGACAACCGAGAACGCCGGATACTTGGCTGAGCGACTCGATTCGACCGGCGGGAGAGTCGGCGGCGGTGAGTTTAGTAGGAGGAGGCGCAACGGGCTTTGTGGAACAAACGACGACGTTACGAGTGGAACGATAGAGGTGGTTGTGGGAAGTGAAGGGGCGTAGGGGTTGAGGAGTGCATATTGCGTGAGAATCCAGACGCAGTGATGAGATGTTCATTGCAACAGACGAAGTCGGAAGCAGCTGCGCGTTGAAGAGACGCTCGGAAAAGGGCACGATTCAAATAACACTAGCTACTGCTGCCTTGTTTAGTTTATGTTTTTCACTTTCCCTACTAGGCTCTCACATTCAATCAAATTCTGTATTTTATTCCATTTTCATTTTATTTTTTTAAATTAAATTTTCATTTTAATGCGTGATATCAAATAAAATGAGTGGAGTTAAAAAAAAAAAAAAAAAAACTTAATTGCACTTTTGATCCCTCTATTATAGGTGAAAATTGAAAGTAGTCCTCCTATTTTGTTTGTCCCCAGTTTTAGTCCCCTAACCAGAATTCGAGGCCAAATCATGATGAATTGTCATTTGTTTAATGACGTGTCAATAAATAGTTGACGTGGCAGACGCTTACGTGGAATAAACTTATTATTATATTATTTCTGATTAAAAAATATAATTTTTATTTTTAAAAATCATTTTAATAATTGTGAAATATTTTTAAATATATAATTAAATTAAATTAAAATTAAATTGAAGAACCCTAAGGAGAACCCTCCTCCCCAAGTTCATCCCTCCTTTTCACCCTTCACTTCAATCACAAAACCCATCATCATTCCTCTTAATCAACTACAACAACCCTTTTCAAAAAACCCAATGAATAATCCCAAATTACATCCGAGGAGAAAGTTCAGCACCCATTACTAATCCCAAAAGCATAAATCTCAAACTTGCTTTAGTTTTTGGATTTTGGTACTTTCAAAACGTTGTTTTCAACATTTACAACAAGAAAGTTTTGAACTTTTTCCCTTTCTCATGGCTTCTTGCATCTTTTCAGCTCTTTGTTGGTTCCATTTGGATGCTTGCTCTTTGGTCTTTAAAGCTTCAACCTTTTCCAAAATCTTCAAAATCTTTCATTCTTGCTCTACTTGGACCTGCTTTGTGAGGATCTTTGGAAAACGGTTTGGGAGGTTAGTAATAAGGTTTTGGTGGATATGAATAATGTGAGAAAGAAGGAGAAAATGAAGGGTTTTTTTGCAGTGTGATGAAGTGAAAGAGATGTGTAGATTCGCCGGCGAGGTTGGTATTTGAGGTGATTTGCTTAGAGAACTTAGGTTTAAATGGGCACGTGAGAAAATGGAGGAACATGAGTTTTATGAGGGTTTGGAGAAATTGAGGAAGGAGGGACAGGTTGTTGTTGAAGAAGAAACAAAACTTGATGAAACTAAAACAAATGTTGATGTTGATGTTGAATCTGTTAATGTTGATGGTGTTGTTGAAGACAATGTTCATGTTGAGGAGAAGGGTGAGAATAAGGTTGTTGGGCTTCAATTTAATTTAATTTTAACAATTTAATTATATTTTTAAAAATATTTCATAATTATTAAAATAATTTTTGAAAATAAAAATTTTATTTTTTAATCAGAAATAATATAATAATAAGTTTATTCCACGTAAGCGTCTGCCACGTCACCTATTTATTGACATATCATTAAAAAAATGACAATTCATCATGATTTGACCTCAAATTCTGTTTGGGAGACTAAAACTGGGGACAAACAAAATAGGGGGACTATTTTCAATTTTCACCTATAATAGGGGGACTAAAAGTGCAATTAAACCAAAAAAAAATTGTAGAGATAGATGGGTGACCTAATAATCCCGAGTTCACTTAAAGTGAATTTTTATAAAGTTTAATTTTGATTTTTTGTATGATATCATTTTTGTATGTCTAATATAATATTTTAGATAATAACTCAAATAATATAATTTTATTATTAGACCTTTAAAACATGTCAGTAAATTATAAAGTTTGGTATGTTTAAATGATTGAAAAAGCTAATAAATAAATTTATTAATATAATAATAAAATTATACATTTATCAAAATATATCTGTTTGTTTTGCCTAAATTATTTTTATTTTTTTATTTATTTAAAAATAGTGTCATATGATTCAGGTGTGTAGTATATGAGATTATGTATGTATCTTTATTAAATAGTTTAATCTTCAAATATAAATTAGTTTCATCTTATTCAAATTAGATTTATCTACCATTAAAATCGTCAAAGCATAAAATTTTAAAAATACAAAATTACAATTAATATTAATTCATTTTACAAGATTAAAAATATCAACTATTTAAAACTAAATTTTATTATTACTAATTCTCCAAAAGAAAAATCCATAATCTCTTAAATGACATTCATAAGTATTTGAATCTCTTAAATGACATTCATAAGTATTTGAGCTCAATTTAACCATAATAATCATTTAGGTTATTTAAGATGACTAAAATAAATATGTTTAATATTTCAAATTTTGCAGTCTCTTATCTTTTTTCCTAAATTCCTTGCTAGAGTTTAAAATAAATGAAGCACACCTAGTTTCTCACATGTTAGTAGGGCTTGTTAATTTTTTTGTTTACAAGTAAGACTGTTAATTTATTTTCTACACCCTTTAAAATTTGTGCATATGTTTACCGTTTGTATGCTAATTTACATATTATAGTGTTTTTGTCTTTTTAATGTTATTGTAATATTATTCCCACAAAAGTAAGGTAGGGAATGTAATATTTTCGAGTAAAAGAAATAATATATTCTCAGATTTTTTTACGATATACGAGGAGCATTACTTACACATTTTGAATTCTTTTAATAAAAGTAAGAATCAAACATTATCACAGAAATAAAAGTCACCATTTATTTTGTAACTTCTCAGTATCAATCATTTATTTGTAAGTTTGTAACCTCGAAAGAAAAAAATCGTCCAAATTGTTCTGGACAATAACTTTTATTAGAGCAACTCTGAAAAATTCAATTAAATCTAGATACATATCAATGTCACTATAACACTATTTTCGGTTAGCAAAAAATAATGATAATGTTCCATTATTCAAGATAACGTCCCTTCCTTGACAACAATTAAGGGTACCCTTTCCTTGCATCTCCCAGTCTTTTCCTTCAATTCTTCAAACACAATATTTGGATTTGGACCCGTCTCATTTCCCCCTCCTTTCTTACTAGAACCCTTTCTTGTTGCTAGTCTCTTCAATTCAGAGCAGAATCCTGTGACATGACTCATAATTTCTCTGCCACCCAACAAATTTTGTGCTGAGAATGTACTCTTTAGTTTTGATCTTTTATCATTTCTTACAGGTACAGGACACTCTTTTAAACCATTCAACTCTTTCAAACTTCCCAGAACAATTGGGTCTTGTAGATTTATCACAATACTTGGCTGCTGAAGAGTTTTCCCTAATACATAGTACAACATAAAAATCACGTTAACAATAATAATACATCATTCTAAGTTTGTACTATATTTGAGGTTATTACTAACACCTCATGAACAACTATATGTTTTACAGTTTAAATAACTAAATTGATATTTCACAAATTTGATGGAATTAATTGACAACAACACTCATGTTTTTTATAGAGATTTGGTACCTTCGGCTTTTGTCCTTAAAAGGAAGAATTTCAGAGAAGCTTGCAAATCTTAATAGCTTTGTCTGCAAAATAAAATGAATAGGATAAGAATTAATGTGACAAAAATAAAATAGTACCAATAACCTTAGAGTTTTGCAACAAAAAAATAAAATAAAAATAACCTTGGAGTTTGGTCTAGTCGAGGATTTAAGAAAATCTTGAGCAATTTTGGGATGTTTGCAATCTGCGAGTGAAAAGAAACTATAACAACAGAGAAAACCCATAGATGAAAATTGACCTAGAAACTTGTAATAATAAGGACTAACCGGGAGTGCAGAACCAAGCTTCATCATCAACAAGAGGCTCATTGGAATCAGATAAATCAAACCATTTAGGTGCGTCGAAGTTCTCGTAAGTGTCATCTTGAATGAAGGTGGAATCGATGTTGGCCCAATCAATGTTAGCTGGCTCCATCTTCGTTGGAGATTCTGAAAACACAAAAAGAAAATTAGAAGAGCGAAAAAGAAAGGAAAAGAGAATATGAAAATTTTGCTGGGAATGTAATGAATTGTTGAACGAGTTGTTGTTCTTTGAGAGAGAAATCTGTGCGCGCAAAAGCTTAGAATGAAGAAATGAAGTCGAATTGTGTGGTTTCTATGTTGTAACAGTGTGAATCTGTAACGTTTGAAGCATCATAGTCGCACATGATGTTTAAAACAATTTCGACCGTTGGGCCACGCTGAAACACTTTTTTTTTTTTTTGGGGTCAAAGTTTAATTTATTTTAAAATTAAGCCTTAATATATCTTTTCGTCTTTTCATTTATTTTAAAAGTTCAGTTTAGTTTGATAATTCTGTTACCAATGAAGTTGATTCCTTAATTTAGAAATATTATAAAATTTCATTAAAAGAAAATCAATCCTAAATGGAAAAATTCAATAACATTTGTCAATAATTAAATAAATTTATTTCAAATCACTAGTTATTTTTAATCTTACTTGTTAAAATCAATTATTTAAAGTTGCTTTTATTTGTCTTTTTCTTATCAAACAATCACCACGTTCATCCTCAACTATAAAATACAAGAAAGAGTTCAATAAATTTGTGGTTTCAAAAAAATTAGTTTTACAATAATATTATATATTAATTATTTATTTTTCAATGTCATATCATTAAAGTTGATGAGTTTGGTTAAATTTGGAGAAAATTGAAGTTATACATTGTTTGAAATTGTAAAGAAATACAAAATTCAAGTATATATATATATATATAGCTATAAGTCTTCATTATAAATTGCACAAACCATTAATGTGGTTTTTAAAAATTGAACCAAACTATTAATGTAGTCCAATTCGATTCAGTTTTTATATCATGAACACCCCTACGTATTAGGGTTGTTTGAGAGAAACTTATTTGTTGTAATAATTTTCACATAGTATTATTCTCTGGTTGTCATTAGACAACGATCGTGATTTTTTTTTCCTCTTTTTTGGAGTTTTCACGTTATTTTTTTGTGTTCTGATTGTTTTTCAAATTTGTAGTATGCTTTATGGTTTCATATTTGTCAGATCTTCCACATAAAAAAAAATGTTATGTTGTAAAAGTGTCGTTTAGACAAGATTCTAACTAAGGAAATAATTAGTTATTAAGTGGTCTTTTGTGGTTCGCCACTTTTTTCTAAGAACCTACCTGGTGCACAGTTGTAGTATGTCGAGTTCTGATGTGAAGTTTGGCTCAGATAAATTTGATGGAAAAACAATTTTGGCTTCAATAAAATTCAAGTAAAATATGATACAATCATGATTATACAATATGTTGATTAACACATGGTCATTGGTTGATATTGATGCAAGGTGTGCTAAGAAATTATGTTTGTTGTTGAAGAACTTTTTGAGAAAGCCAACATGGAGATTGCATCATATTTCTCAACATGGTTTCAACATGGAGAAGAAATTCTTGAAGTGACTTAGTTTCAAGTGAAAAATCTTGAAGATGTTTAACTTCAAGTGAAATTTTTGGAGTGGTTTAACTTCAGGTGAAATTTTTGGAGTGGTTTAATTTCAAGTGGAGTATCATAGTTCTTTTGAACTATAATTGTCGGTGTAGACAATGGAAGGTGAAGATGTATCAATTTCAAGCAAAGTATAGATTGATGAGTTTTGTTGAAATTGGAGGATATTAAAGTTCCACATTCTTTTAATCTGTAAAGGAATATGAAATTCAAATTTATGTATATAACACAGTTCTTCGTCACAAATTATACCAGTCACAAACACTTCTAATATCTAATTATTTTATCTTCTCTTACACTCTTGTGTTAGAGTGTTGTAACATGTAGGTCAAATATTAGTTTTCGAACATAGATTTATTAGAATCATGGGATTGTTTAAGAGAAATATGTGTATTGTAATAATCTTCACGTAGTGTTATTTTTTAGTTGTCATTAGACAACAACAATTGTGATTTTTTTTTCTTATTTTGAAGTTCTACATTAATTTTTTTTAATGTTATTTAAATTTTTATGTTTGTTTTTTTTTTCAAGAAAAGTATCATGATGTAAAATAATTTGTTTATTTTGTTTTTTCAACAAAAAGAATGTTGTCACCGTTAAAATGATTTTGTATAAATGATTATTGGAGTGGTTTATTTTTATGTTTTTTTTAATGAACAATTTTACTATACATGCCATTTTTCTTTAATAAGAAACTCTTATTTATTTTTCTTTATGTAAGATGTTAGTCAATAAAAAAAAAGTTTAAAAATAATGTTAAAATTGTAATTATGTACAGCGATCTAAAATTTAGATATACCAATAGATATTGGCAAGTGAAATTCACAATGGATTGAATAAAAATATGTTATTATTTGGCATAGTCCCACCAAAATAAACACATTTTTTATTGGTGGGATCGGTATTGTTTAAGTAGTGTTTTCGGAAGGTTGGACGAAGACAATTAAAATGACAAATTTTTATTAACTTTTTTGTGATATATTTTCTTTGATATAATTTTTGTGAAACTTTTTAATTTAAAGGTAATTGTTAACTTTTATCTTATTTTCAAATTTGTTATAGAATCTAAGCAACACATGAGAAATTTTTTGTTTAATTATGTAGTATATGTTTAAGACACAATTATAAACTCGTTAAATTAAAAGTGAGATATTACATTTGTTTTGGAAAAAAAGTGAAACATTATCTATTTTATCAATTATCAAAAAAAAATTAAAAAAAAAAATTGATCCGATAAAGAAGGTTGGCAACCATTTGTAATGGTGACGTATGATTGTAGACGGTGGGTCTGCTTTTGGTAGGGAGTGTATGTAAGTACCCCAATACTTAAATCAATAGAAGTTGAGAGAAATGTATTACAATAAAAAGGAATAATGAATATATTTCATTTATTGAGAAAATATACATATTTATACAAAATAAATTGGTAAAACAATTGCAACATAAAACCTAAGAAACTAACTAAACAAAACCAATAAAATAACAACAGCGTTGGAGACGGTCGACAATTTTGTGGTGGCACAGAGTTGTAGTTGGTGGATAGGAGTTGAGAGAAGTGTATTACAATAGAAAAGGAAGAATGAATATATGAATACATTTCATTAATTAAGAAAAAGAGAAAATACAAGTATTTATACAAGAGAAAATGGTAAAACAATTACAACATAAAAGCTAACTACACAAAACTAGTAAAATAACAACAAATAATACATTAACTAATAGTGTCCAATAAAGTGAGAGGTAATAAATGAATATGCAATTTGTTTACGAAAGCATAGCTCTTGCTATTAAATGGCTATGATCCACTAATGATAGAAATCGGAACCTACGTACTTGTGTTCGGTGTTATGCAAGGGCGAATACTTCAAATTTGCAACATAATGTGATAAGGTCCAATAAGAGGCGCTAGATAGTTCGTAGTCTGGGATGAAAAAAATTTCATAATGTAAACTTTTTAAATGTTTATTTATTAGAAGATGAATACCATTTTGGTTTGATGAGTTGCAAGAATAATCTTCACGGTATAGTCACTATGTTTGAGGGGTAATACATCAATTAGGTCGTTGGTCGTGAATTTTTTTAAAAAAAAATATGAAAATTGATTGGTTCATGACAAGTTGTTCCTCTTAGAAAAAGATTATGAGTTCTTTTTTGCTTCTAACAATGATTTGCAAGAGTTTGAACAATTGAAACTTGGAATTTGCTGAAACTAGATATTCTTCGCATTTTCTCTTAAATGAAAGATTTCAATCAAGATCTAGTAAGAAATACAAAAGCTCAATGTTGGATTTGTATTTATTGTTTGTCTCAAGAATATTGGATACCAAATATCATCTTCTTAATCGCTTCAAGTATTGACACTCCTTTATTCATTAATAAAACGACCAAATAAAAAACACTATAACATTTTACTCGAGTGTTGGTTGATTTGGACATGTCATAAGAAAAGAGATATCATATTCTTGTTGAGCGTGAATAGTCTTCATTTTTTGTTTAATTTGATTATGAAAAGTTGTCATTGTTTTATAAATTTTGTAAGGTTGTAGGACTTTATATAGATAATTGTCTGAAAAACTATAATGATCGTGGAATAATTCATTATGCAAATGATGTTTCAATAATAAAGAAGTTGGTAAAGACTTATGTCTCTAAAAATAATTAATGTTGTTTTGGACAAGGTCAAAACTAAACATACAAACAAAAATATTTGAGGTAATAATATTCATTGTCTTGTTAACTCTTCTTTTGATGATCATATCTCCAATGTTAAACCAAGAGACACCACTATTATCGAATAATTTTCTCCCTCCATTCAGAAAAAAAATTGGTAAAATTTATATTGAAGCTTCTAACTCATATGAGGAATTAGAAACCCTTCCAAATACGCTTTAAGAATTTGAGGTTCAGGCGACACAAGGTCTTAAAATTGTAATTCGTGATAAATATTTGGTTTCAATTTATCCAATTCAACTAACACAAATCATCTCAAAAGAATCATCAATATTTATATATGCATATTCTTGATTCTTTGAGTGATGCAGTATTAGAGGGAAACGATACCATCAAAACTCTTATGATTTGGAAAAGTTAATTCTAATGTTATTGTTAACGAGAGTACTTTATATCATAGGAATGTTAGACGATTTCTAGAAAAAAAATAATATAGAAAAGATAATATTGTATAATTTTCCGTCAAAAGACCATAAAATCTATATGATTTAATAAATTTTTTATTATTATGTTTTCTTTCCACCTGATTTTAGTTTATTTTTCTTTTCGATAAACTTTTAACTTGATAAAAATATATATAAATACTGGTAGACATAAAAAAAAAAATATTTAAAAGATATACTAATATGACACAAGTAATATATATATATGATAATTGTCAACACATTAGGTAGTAAAAGGTTAACACTTATACGAATTTAAATTTATTGCTGACTTTAATATACTTTGATCCCACCTATATACACGCTATTACATTTGCTTATTATTATCGAACTCTAGAAGCATGAGTTATTGTCTCCAAAGATGATGAAGATCTTGAAATGACCAATTTCAAAGTAACTTTGTTTAACGGTGTTTGTATTGATTATTAAAGGAAACATTATTGTTTGTAATGAAAGAGGAATAGTTAGTCTATGGTATGGACTATGGAGGCTCCATCCAACAACGAATAAATGAAAGGGTGGGTGGTGGTTGGCAATTACAACTTCAGTTTCATAATGCTAGCTTGACTGACATACCAGTTAATAAATTTTTTAAAATAGAATAATAGTTGGCCAACTACATCAAACAATAAATCTAACTTAAACCAATTAGTAGTTCTATTTTTTTTTTAATGTCGTAACCACTCCCTATTTTAACTAGAGATTACCTATTTTAACGTTGATTTGGTTTTTAAATGAAATAATAAAAAGAAGTTAAGATTTGATTTTTACGCTCAACATAATTTTAACAATTATTAATAATATTAATATAACATTAATTTTTATACCTATTTTAATTAGAGATATAAAAATGATTTAGTGATTAAAATACAAAATAATAAAAAAAGGTTAGGATTTGATTTTTATTCTTTACATAATTCTAACAATTATTAATAATACTACTATAATGTTAGATTTTAATTTAAATATCTACTTGAATTAGAATTCTACAAAAGCGTTATTAGAAACTAACAATGCAGATAATTTAACACCTCACCTACCTATATAAAATTAAATAAAAGGAGAGTATTAAGTTGAACCAATTTTTAAAAGTCATCCAAAATTTAGAAGATAATTTTTAAACAAATAAGCTAATAGCCATTCACATCTTTATGGTTAGAATAAGGTCAACGTTAGTTCTATAAAAATATATGAAAGCAAATATCTTTCAAAAATCTACTAATCAAATTGACACTAATAAAATAATCATTTTAATTGTAAAAACGAGAATAATCGTTATCTTAAAATTTTGAAAAACTGAATCATAGTCAACCACATATATTAACATAGTCCATATTGTATAATTCAATCACATTTTTTTTTAATTTTAATAAAAATAATAAATTTAATTATAATTAATTCACTAAATTTAAATTTAAACTTAAGACAAAATATACAACGTAATAATATTGACATTTAACGATTGAACTAAGATTTAACGACTCATTGTAACATTATTTTAAAAAAAAGTATATTTATAAATAAAATAATAAATATATATAGTAAATTAGAGATATGGAAAAGAGGAGTAATAAATAAAGGAAAACACTAATTGGTTGTGACAATTGTTAAAAAATTATATGTAGAATTTTTTTAAAAAAGTTATGTAATTAAAACATTTAAAATGGTAATAATTTTTTTACTAAAAGTTTATTTTTTATTTTTTTTTATCTTTAACAAGTACATCAAAAATACTTGTTAGAATGATCCATAATCCATAAATAAATAAAAAATTGTTATTTTAGTATCGAAAAATATAAAATATTATTTTAATAATTGAATTAACAAAAAAGAAATCTAAGTTAAATAAATATAAATTTTTGATTGAATAAAATATTAAAATAATTTAGGAAGTAAAATGGTAGTTTAAGGGTAAATAAATTGGTGGCAAGTGGGGGAAATTGATTTAGTGAGAGAAGAAGAGAGTGTGTGTGGTTGGTTCTATTTCAGTGCCACTGTCCTCGGAAATCATCTCTTAATGCCAAACCAAACCACGTTTCATTGATTTAACCCAACGAAGACGACGAGACTCCTCTTCTCTCTCTCTCTCTCTCTTCAATTCAACACTCCTTCATTATTATTAATCCTAATCCCATTTACTTACTTATAAATCCTCATTTTCATCGCATCTTATCGATTCATTCATTCATCTCTCTCTCTCTCTGCTGTCTTCTGCTGTCTTCTGCTTTCTTCATTTCCTTTTTGGTTGTTTTTGTCGGAGTGAGCGGGCATGGCTATTGCAGCGGCTGCTGTCGTGGTTCCATTGGGCCTGCTCTTCTTCGTCTCCGGCCTCATCGTTAATCTCATTCAGGTTTCACTTCTTCTCTTTGGATTCATCGAAATTCTTACTAGCATTATTTACTAACCATAAATACTTTATTCTATATCAATCAACATGCAAATCTCGCCTTTACTTTCTTTTGCTCTTGCATTCTCCACTTAACTGTGTTCAAACCCCTTATCCAAATTATTCAAATTTCAAATCTGGTGTCACCAGGGTTCTAAACTCAAATATTTGGGGTTACTTCATTCATGTGTTTTTTAAGTGTTTGAATTTATTTGAACTATTTTTCTGTTGTGTTAGGCAACATGCTATGTACTTGTAAGGCCACTGTCAAAGAATTTGTACAGAAGGATCAACCGGGTGGTAGCAGAACTGTTGTGGCTTGAACTTGTTTGGCTTATTGATTGGTGGGCTGGAGTTAAGGTGCTTAAACCACTTCTAATTTCTCTTTAATTATTATTATTTTCTTCTTTTTTCTTTTTTGTTGATTGATTGGTAACTATTATTGTTGTGTTCAAATTTATTTATTTAATTTAATTGTCTACTTAGGCATTTAGATTTATTTGTGTTATTCTACATAAATTCATCCTACTTCCATAAACTCAGTTTGTTATTTGTTAAAAATAATATAAAGATAGTTATTTAAAAAAGACAATAGTATCTGAAATTTCAAGCAATTTAAACTAAGTTGCCCTGAGTCACTAAGTTCATTTAAGACATTCTAGGACAGTAAAAGCACAAAACCAGCAAGAACACAACAATTCAACACATAATACGACCAAAAATTTATTTCGAGCTTTAATTGGGCGGACAACAAACAATAGACAAACAGAAAATGAGCTAGCAACAGTAGAAAGGTGACCTCCAACCAATTTGAAAAAACAGCAAATCAAACACTGAACATTACCCTTTAAGAGATTTGGGCAAACTGACAAGTGATTGAGCCATCAACGGAGAAACATAACCAACCATTCATGCAGCAACAAAAGATAAGATGATAGAATTGGACGGGCAATAAAAGAATAGCAAGCGTGACATCAATAGAATTTACTCAGAAAAATATGCTAGGATGGTAGGATCTATGTCTTACATTCTTGATCCAGCCCTTGCGCTGGTGTTTTATGCATGGAACACTGCATTTTGGACAGAGTTTTCATTTCTCTGCAGATGCTCATAAACTCGTAAGTTTGACTGAGACTACTTTGAGTTTAATTGTGTCTATCTAAAAACGATTTTTAAAGTGGGTCGATTTGGTTTCTCCAAGTCGAATTGTAAACTCGTAATATACTAATATTCTACAAGTTGACTTTAGAGTTTGACAATGATGAATGTACCCGCTTTCATTGTATCTACTTTCTAGTAACAAAATTTAATAAAATATTATGACATAGGCATCCAACTGATTAAAGCCATTGTAGGTGGTATTACTTCTTTATGCTGGTGCCAGGAATGTAGTCAAGGGAACTGAACTCCCCACTTCCGATGTTTTTTCCAGCATCAATAGGTAGAATTAGAAGTTATGGTTTCTGGTACTGCATTTGGCAGGGCATATGTTTCTTATCATGATATCCACCATTTCCGTATTTCGTAGTTTACCGTTTAAAAAAGCACTTGTGTAATAAATTCTGAAGTTAAAATCTCAATGTTAATGTTACAACCCTGGTTATAACCCTGCAATTTATCCGCTCTTTTATACTAAATTTGAAGGAGCTAAATCATTTGGTTATAATTGTCTATTTGGCCATTTCATATGATGCTTATGGGAGGGATTGGAATTGTTGGTTCTTGGATTAGACTTTTTAGTTGATTTAATAGTTTTGCACACTGTTCAATTCCGGTGTAAACTATTGACTCTGAGAATCAGTGCTTTCACAGTTCAATGATTAGTCTAGTTTTGGAAACATTGCATTTCTTGGTTTGTTGATAGTAGGCTGTAGCAACTAGCCATGATGAACATAGAACTCCAGGAATTTATATTCTTTGCTTTCATTCAATGCTTTCAAGAAAACAAAATGAAAAAATAGTTATTTGTATGGAAAGACTTATGTACTGTAATTTAGAAATTATTTGTTCATTTTATTCAATTTGGATTAATCATATATTTCATTTGGAACTTTCTTGCTCCAGATCCAAATATTCACGGATCGCGAAACTTTTCGTTTAATGGGTAAGTCTTTTGTTAAACTATGCATTTGGTACTAGGTACTTTATCCCTTCTTTATTATTTCTATTTCCATTGTGCATGTCAGTCAAGAAAAGGAAAACTGCATTTTCTGTGGGCAACATTTTCTTATATATTAATCATTGGATTCGATTTGGCATTTTCAGGTAAAGAACATGCACTTGTCATATCCAATCACAGAAGTGATATTGATTGGCTTGTTGGATGGGTTTTAGCTCAGGTGATTGTCTTATTTGGTATGAACTTTTCCATTACTTCAATGCAAGAAATTTACACATTAACTGTGTATGCACCAGTAGCTTTTATCATTTAAACGTACAAATAGTTTGATATTATCACGATTGGGAAGAAGGACAGTTATTTACTCTTATTTATGTGTGTGCTGTTGTATAATAAATTTCGTGATTCATTGATTTGCTATTTTCTCTGTGACAAGGTTATTTGTTTTGTGCTTTAACTGTTGAACTGTTATTCAATGTTATCAAACAGCGTTCAGGTTCCCTTGGAAGTACTCTAGCAGTGATGAAGAAATCATCAAAGTTTCTGCCGGTATGTGCTTCACTGCGACTTTTTACAATGAAAAGATTAATTGATTCTTTTATTCAGTCAGTCAGATGGATAACTGAACGTACTCTCTGCAGTTTAGGGGTTCTTAGTTGTTAGAAACACCGATGCAATTTTCTTTCATTTCTTCCCATTTCTCTCACAATTTAAAAATACTATTGTAATCTTTTCTAGTAGTTAATGCCCTAATTTTCCCTTAAGTTTTGGATGTAACTTACCTGCTAGGAAGCAACAAATATCCCTGGTTTTTCTTGTTAACTAAGTATTATTTTGGCTTGTACTTATCACCAGTAGAACTACTCCCTCTGTCCCTAATTATAAGCACCAATTGAGAAAATTGTGTCCCTAAATATAAGGCCCTATACAAATTACTAGATGGATTTATTATTCTTTTTTTCAAATCTACCCCTATTAATAATACTTATTTATCTTAGAATGTGAAAAATTAACATTAAATACACCTATTCACAATGGACAGTTTAGTAAAAGCAACACAAAAAATATGCACACTAGTTATATCATCTACTTTTCTTAATATATGTGAAAAACTCAATGAAAGCTTATAAAAAGGGACGGAGGGAGTATAAAGTGATATTTTGGGCTTGTGATATTCAGTTATTATCAACAATATTGGGATATTTGCTAACTTCTACATATGCAGGTAATTGGCTGGTCAATGTGGTTTTCTGAGTATCTTTTCCTGGAGAGAAGTTGGGCCAAGGATGAAAACACGTTGAAAGTACGAGTTACAAAAACTTTATTATTGTATATGTGTCTTATAAGAGATACATTCTTTTGGTTGTTACAGTGTTGTCTTCTTATTTGTGCATATAATTTTCTCTCTTATTACATAATCTGTTTGATTAAATTTGGGAATCTCATTTGAAAGTTTCATCATCATATTTGCAGTTAGGCATACAGCGGTTGAGTGATTTCCCTCTTCCTTTTTGGTTGGCTCTCTTTGTAGAAGGAACACGTTTTACACAGGTCAAATTATTAGCTGCTCAGGAATATGCAACCTCCTCTGGATTGCCTGTTCCTAGAAATGTTTTGATTCCTAGAACTAAGGTAAAGTATCATTTTTATATACTTTATTTCTTCCCTTACTGTAACTTTGTTATTATGGTAGCTATGTTGAATGGCCTATTCAATGTCAGAATCTACTTGTAAAACTTAGCAGGATTGTTGATGAAATTATGTTACTGTTGTTCCAATGTAGTTTGGTTAAAATTGCTCTAGCTGGCAAGGGTAGGGTACTAAATGGAAAATTCAGCTTCGTTATCTTGTGGATAACACATTTGTTACTCGATAAATGGAATGTTTTGAGGACTATAAAGACATTAACATAGAGAAATAGGCGTATATGAGTCGTTCATCTATCTGATGATCTATGAAAACTGAAGCATCACAGCTGCAGGAAAGACTACAGTTAATACTTTGCATCCATGTTAAGTGTAGATTAGGTATGGATTAAAGAATATGCCATGACTCTTAGATTGCAATGTTAAAAGCCTAAATAGTTACCGCAAAAGAACCCTAAGTGACTATGATCTAGTAAGGTCTTTGGAAAATTATAGCCAGCCATTTTATCTGAAGGGAACAAGAATGAGATCATGCGATCTTTGTTTGTAGTAAGATTATTGTGTTAATTGTCTTCAAGCCTTTCTTGCCTTTTTCCTTAGGTTTAAGGGAGTTTATGTTTTTATTGTGCATACCAATTATATTGGGTCCAGTTGTTCTCTTGCTCGTGACTTGTTCTGAAATATTTACTCAAATTTTTTGCTTTCAGGGGTTTGTTTCGGCTGTAAGTCATATGCGCTCATTTGTTCCTGCCATTTATGACGTAACAGTGGCTATCCCTAAGAGTTCACCTGCTCCAACAATGCTAAGACTCTTACAGGGGAAACCTTCTGTGGTAAGCCAACCAAAATCAAGTTTTAGAAATAAATTCATTTTTCATACTTCCTTAATTCTTCCTCTGCCCATATTTTATATTATTATATACAGAAGCGCCATATATTTAGAAATAACAACATTTGAAGACATCATCAATAGGATTTCCAATCTTACTTTCACTCCTTATTTATAATTTCTTGTTAATTCAAAAACTTCAACTCAATTTTTGCCACCACAGGTGCAAGTTCATATCAAGCGACATGTGATGAATGAATTGCCAGAAACAGATGAAGCTGTTGCTCAGTGGTGTCGAGATCTATTTGTGGCCAAGGTAAGTGATGTATCAAGTTCTTTAAATAGTTAATTCTGGTATACTTCAGTTTCTGTGAAGAACTTCATCATAGCAGAGTTTGAAAAATTGTTCACAATATCCTTATGCACTGTAGACTTTACTATATGTTGTGGTTTGATTTTTTGATAATATCACTAATTTTCTTTTACCGATGGTGCACCAGGATGCATTATTAGATAAACACATAGCTGAGGATACTTTCAGTGATCAAGAGCTGCAGGTTACTCATCGACCAATAAAGTCTCTTGCGGTGAGAAACTTTCTCAATATGTCTAACTAACATTCTTATTTATTAGTTATTCTTTTGCTTCGTACCCTTTTTTTATATAGATGTTTTCCTAATGATCCATCAATTTCATGTGTGGAGCAGGTAGCTCTATCTTGGGCTTTTGTGGTTGTTGTGGGCAGCGCGAAGTTCCTACAATGGTCTTCAATGCTATCATCATGGAAGGGTGTTGCATTTTCAACTTTTGGTTTGGCAGTTGTTACTGGCCTCATGCACATCTTGGTTTTATTCTCACAGGCGGAGCGTTCAAACCCGGCCAAGGTAGCCCCTGCAAAGCCAAAGAACAAGGGGGAACAACCTGAAATTATAAATGACAAACAAGAGTAGATTTAGACATGTGTTGTTCAAATCCCAGATCTTGCATAGATAGGATTTTGGTGAACTTAAAGTTTGCATTTATGTGTGTTCACTAATTCACGTAATACTACTCATTATTTTACCTATAAAATCTACCCTGTGGTTTTGTATTCTTAGGATAATAACTTTGTATTGATTATCTAGGATGGCCTGGAAAAATTTATACTTCATCTCTTGTTTTTCATTTGGATAATTTTGCTCTTAAACAGTACCGAATTCACATCCCCCCTTACTTTAATGGCTTTTGTCATTTATCCAGTGAGCCAGGTGTTTTGCCTTGATGCAGAAGTTAACGAGTTTTTTTAGCCCTACATCTTTTGTACACGTTTCTGATATTCCTGGCAAATGTACTATTGTAAAGCTCAAAGTTACTAAACGAAAATGACTTCATTTTTGGACTTTTCGTTGGTTAGCGATATGTGAAAATGGAACTGCATGGTATCACATTTTGTGTATGAGCAGTGTATGTGACCTAACATATCTTAGATTGGTAAACTACTATATTCATATTTGACTTGGTTGGACGCTTTCAAATAGGTCTTTCATGTTATGAGTATGTCTCTGATTATGTCTAATGTTACTCATGTAAGTTCTTTTATCAATGACCATTTTTTAGTGCCTTGCCACTTGCAAATTTAATAGTAATTTTATGGAGTAAATGGATAGTAAGTGGTTAAATATAAAGACTTAAGTGATAGTAAATAACTAAATATAGAGACTAATTTGACATTTTAATTATACATGTTTCATAGAAGGACAAATTTATAATATTTGATAGTCATATATGTTTTTGAAATATTTGTAATTTCAAAGACTTATTTGAACTGAGAAACGAATTAGGCTAGAACTCAAAATCTTATATAATTTATATGTCATTCCATTCTTATGATTGAGATGGTAATATAACTGGTGTATGTTTGAAAAAAACAAAATAAATTTGAACACATTTATTTTCAATTGTTTTTGTTGAATTAGTACCAATCACTCTCTTAATTGTGAGGACAATGAGAACACAAATTTCTATTTTTAGAACACGACCTTTATCGTTGTTAGAGTTTAAATAATTTTTAAATACCTATTTACTTAAAACCAATTATTAAAGTGATTAACCATAATATAAATTTGTTAAAATTTCATTTGTATATAACTTTGTACACCTTTAGCTTATGAATTTAATTTATATATAAAATTTTACACCAACAATGTCCGCAAATTCATCTCACGATAGAACTAAGCACAAACTCAAAATAATGTGAGACTGACTGTATTGCCAGGTGAGAATTCACACCTAATTCTCCCACCACATAAAAATTAAAATGGACCTACATTTTAGGGATATTTTGTTTATCTATTTAATTTGTGGGGTATGAAAAATAGATGTGGAGTACCCAAAAAAAAACTCTGGCTTAGTACTTATCTGATACATTCTTATTGATCTCCAAATCATCATAGGAAAATGAATTCACTATATACATGTTATAGCTGTCAAAACAAAAGTATTTAATTATTTAAAAGAAAATGACTTATTTTTTAATTAGTTAGTGATTAAATGATCACTTGAGTAGAGATGAAAGTGTTTTAGTTTATAAAAAAAAAACAAAATAATTGGAAAAAAATTGATTTGATTCTTTTAACATAAAGTTGAATTGATTTCATGATGAATGGAAACCATTACATATAAAGACTAGTAAATTTGGCTGTTAGTGTGAACATGACAACATTAAACATCAGTTCATTGTTAATTCCTTTGATGCATGTATATTATGAATTGACAAAAAGTAATAATAATGTTAGTGTGGCTAGCAAAAGCTTGATGCAATGATGTTCAATCTTTAACCAGGTCACTGTGTTTTTCTTTTTTGATTTTTGAACAGCAACAATGCCACTTATCTAGTACTTTTATAGTGTTAATTGTTTCCAAGCACAAGGTAGCCTCATAGGTTTAAGCCTCACTTCATTTGAACAGTTGATTGTATTAAACATTTAGATATGGAGAGTGAGAAAAATGATGTCACAATATTGTACAAATAGTGACTCTCAATCATTATATATACTTTCAATTAATTGCTACCTCTCTTCCTAGATTAAGTGTCACCAACTGTCTTAATTTACTAGACCCACAAGACCAGATTGTACGTTTTCTTTTATACTCATCTTATTCTTTCATTCAATTTATTTATATTTATATTCAGTGTATTTATTTTCGACTTAATCAAATTACTTGGATTAAATTGAACTCAAAACGATTTAATTAAATGATAAGTTAATTGAATTGAGTTATCAGATTATAAAAAATAAAATCTTTTAAAATTTTCTAAAAAATATTTAAATAAATGATATTTTTTTAATGAAAAATTTAAATATGTAGATTAAATTTTATAATTTCTTAAATTAAAATATTTTAGATTTAACGCATAAAAGTATTAAATTATTTTAAAAAAATACAATTGTTTTTCAACGGGTCAAATTCACAAAGTTGAAATCATAAATTTGTTATCCAGATTAAAACACTTTAGGTTTGATTGGTTGGATTCAAAAAATACTAACCAACCACTTTGAACTGGGTTGAGCCATTGAGTTTATTGGGTTGATCTGTATTTATGAATACTCTATTTATAGTATTTTTACAATAAAAAAAAATATTTTTGAATGTTTTAGGAAGTTAATTTATTAGACAAAGCTAGCTAATGAGAATATTTGGGTACTGAACAATAAAAAATGAGGTGATTCACTTATAAGATTTGCATTATATATAATGATTATGGGGATTGGCAATTGCAGGGCATAGGAAGTAATTAGAAGAAAGAATGAAAATATATGATTAGTTAATTGTTGATTTTCATCTTACAATGTAAACCCACTCGAGCTGTCTTGAAAATACAAAAGGATGAAATAATCAAATGGGATATCTTGTCAACACAAAGCTTCAATTGTTTGATTGTGTCCCCTTTTGCCTACACATTTTTTACTTCAATTCATCTTTTTGTTAAATCTATCTATCCAACCAACCCGCTACACTCCACATATCATTAAATATTTATCTTCAAAATTATGTTTTTTTTTCATCGAAAGACTCACTCCATTTACAAAATTGTGATATTTTCAGTCAAAAATGTTTTCACATTTCTTAAACGTTCTTCAAGTAGGAATAATTTTTGTTTTATTTTGTGTAAAACAAATAATTAATTATTATAATCGTTAAATATATAAAATTCTTTTATCTGTCTCTAGTTTTAACAATTTTTTTTTAATCAAAATATCATCGATTTTGTATCAATTTATAAAGTTAATCCTCAAATCATACATATATTTAATTAATAAATTTAATTTTTAAATAGATATTCGTTAAATCAATTTGATATCTAATATTATTATTTTTAATAGAAAACACAGTCAGTAATATTTATATAATTTTGATTATTCAAAAGTGGAAGCACATTATAGAGACATTGCTTATATACTACATAGCACATATGGTTATTAATGTAGACACTAGACAGGTGGTGTTAATGATTAGAACATCTGCAACATAATTAATGAGCAAAAGTTTTAGTGCTCTTTCATTACTTTGGTTTATGTTCTTACATGGAATCACAGTATCTTCTGGCTATTGACCACATTACATTGATTTAACTATGTTGTTCTGGAGTATGTTTTTCCTACACTTATTTGTACTCACTTCTGAAAATCAACATCAACTGTTAGTATTTATTTTTCACCTGTAATGTTAGGGAAAATATACAAACATTTATATCGATGCTCTAAATCATTGATATCGTGGATAATTACAGTAAAATACAACATGTCACAATTTTTTAATTTTTTTTAAATCCTTACACTTACATGTGAGGTAGCTAAGTAATGTTTGCAGCAAAAGTAAGTGTATAACCTTGATGTAATTTGTGTGTATGTAACATGGTACTCCATATATATAAGTGATTCTTCTCCAATATATAAGGTTCCCTCTTGCATATGCTATTCTTAGAGTAATGACCACTGGTTTTTATAGTGGCCAACACATTCTTTTGTTCCTTTTGTCATCGTAGGGTCAATTATTTAGTGAACGACATATGCATGCATGTCATTAAATGCTTCTCAACATTCACCCTAGCTAACCTGCAGCTTCGTATATATGCTTTTACTCTTAATTCCACATTCACTCTAATTATCACAATCACAAAAGGTTTATTACAAGCAAAGTCAAATGAAACATTTCTTAATAATCTCATTCGGTATTTAATTAAATGAAAAAAGAAAATATTTGATAGACACTTGTATCTCGAGAGAGAAAGAAATAAAAAAAAATGATGTGATATTTTAGTTATATAATGTGAAGAGAGAAAATGAAGAATTTGAAAGTGGTGGTTTTGGATCTCCAACAATGCATTTAGGAGTGGGCCAATTAACATGTTTCAACAAGTAGGACGAATTGCAACAGAGGCCATGGATTACATTATTACAACTATCTCTCAATTCATTAATGCAATATGTATTTATCAGAAGAAAAGACAAAAAACACATCTACTGTCAAAACAGTTTTTCATGTGAAATCAAATCTTATCAATTGGAAGATTATACTTTTGTCCTCATATGGGTTGCTTTAAATTTATATTATGTATTCTATTATAATGTAATAAATAGTGGTCGTGTAAATATGTATGAATATACAATAAGTAAAGGGTTATAGAAATTCAAAATATAGTACTAATGAAAATTAGTTCAATTCAGCCCCTGATGTAAAGACTACTCAATGTAAGAACTTCTTTGATGTATGATTTATAAGTATATCTCTCAACATTCTTTTAAGTTTTAAAGTGTTTTAAACTTTCTTCCTACTACATAAAATAATAAAATTATCCAAAAACACTTATTACCTTTTCAATTTAATTTTAAATAAATTTATATTTTTAATATTCTACAATATCAATTTTTGTTTTAAATTTTTTATTTTAATTTTTTGTATGTTAAATTATAGTTTATACGAAGAAAAAAACCAATTTCTTATCCTATTAATTTCTAATCAAACTTTTACCTTAGGATGATAATTTAATTATAGAGATACAGAAATATAAGATGATATGATTAAATTAATCTATCTTGAATCAACAATTAGTGGATTGAGACTAAAAAATGTTTCATTTAGGGTTTTATTATTTATATTTTTTAAACAATACTTTAATGATTTGATAGTAAAACAAAAGTAAGATTTAATCTACATATGTATTGTCACACCACGTGTGACTTGCAAATTTAAAAAATCCGAGAACAAATTGGAGAACTATGACCTCTGCTAATTTATTTTGTGTTTTAATCTTCTAATACATATGTTTATTTTATTTTGAGGGAGACTCTTGCGATATTTACTGTCAACCAAAAAAATATAAAATATTGTTTAATAAAAATGATTTTTTATCTCTTAACTTCTTATTAACAAGTAAAATTAACTTCAATTTTAATAAATAAAATCAATAAACAATGTTTTCTCAAAGTAAACAGATTTTATATATTTTCAAATTTAAAAATTAAAGGACTGAATTTGTGTATAAAAAAAATAAAGGGATTAAAAATACTTTTAAACTCTCAAAAATATATCTTGTCCCGCTTTTCTTAACCAAAATGAATTATACCTTAAAAGATGAATTATCACGGAAGCAAGAGTGATATTTAGGCTTTATTTAATATGAATTTCTCAAAAATAATCTAAGGGTGAACTTTTACAATTTTTAGGAAAAAATGAGTTGCATATAATAAAAAATAGGGAATGAATGCAATATTTTATTAAATAATAATAATAATAATAATAATAATGATAATAATATCAACAACAAACGTAGTAATCCTTTAAACAGTTGATGATGTTTACCTTTAATTAGTAGTGAATATTTTTATATAAAATAATAAATTAATAATTATAATTAATATATTTTTAATATTAATAAAATGATAACATAGATTTGATTTGAAATTTTATCAAAATCATTTAAAATCTCTATTAATACAACTTTTAAGTTTCTCAAATTAGAAAAAATTTGTATTATGAAAAAACATAAACACTTTTGAAGTAAATTCTCTTAAAAAACACAAATTCTCTATTCTTTTCACTTCACTTCATTTTTTTTTTCTTTCGTAATACCTCCCATCTCAAGTCCCAAACACACCTAAGATTCACCCTAATAATATTTAAACTTCTAATAAGCACTTTTGAAGTGAATAAACGATGCAAGTTAGTCCTAGGTTTGAATTAAACCCGTACGTGAGGTAGAGATAGTTGACTTTTTGGAATTGAAATGATTGAAAAAAAATAGGATTGAGATATATTTTTGGAGAAAAATAGAATTAAGACATAAGGTATAAAGGAAAAAAATGTGATTAGATTCCAATATACTCCTAATTATGAAGACTAATTAAAGTGGTTGTTTTTGATAATGCATATATAGATAGTATTATCATATATAATTATTTTCCTTGAAAAAAAACAACTCTATTATCATTATTTTTCTCTCCCACTTACCTTTAGCTTTCCCCATGTTTGATGCTGCAATCTCTCTCTCTCTCTCTCTCTCTCTCTCTCTCTCCACCATCCTCTTCCTTCAGCCATCTTGTACTCTCTCTATAAAACCAAACACAACTAGAAAACCATAAAACTGTTTACCTTTTTCTTCTCCTCCATCCATGGCTGACCACCCTTACTCTAATAATCTTTTCTCTTCATCAAGTTTCTTCCATTTTCCATCTTCAAATCCTTCTTCTCCTTTTCAATTTCATCACCATCACAACAACAATAACAACAACAAGTTTTTCCACTACCATCATATTTCTTCTTCACCACCTTCTCCTCCTCTGAGAGAAGAACTTCCTCTCTTAAGCCTAATAACAGCAAAACAAGAAGAATATCAAGAAATTTCATCATGCACTCCCATGGATTTAGAACAAAGGGTGATTAATCTTTCAAAAGAAGAAGAAGGAGAAGAAGAAGAAGAAGAAAATGATATAATAACTAGTAGTAGTAGTAATACTGTTACAGTTGCACTTCACATAGGTTTACCAAACCCTAGTGCTGCAGAAATGGCTTCTGTACTTTCTTCAAACTCCTCATCAGAAATCACAGATAAACAACAACATGGAGGAGATGCTGAAGATTCTTCTTCAGGTTTCATGCTTAACAGAATTAACAAAGGACAATATTGGATCCCTACACCTTCTCAGATTCTCATTGGTCCTACTCAATTTTCTTGCCCTGTTTGCTGCAAAACTTTCAACAGATATAACAACATGCAGGTATATATTATTTCTTTTCTTCTTTTCTTTCTATATATAATAATAGCTTTCTTTCCTTCATTTCAACCACTAACGCTTCTCTCATGCTTTGATTCAAAGAGGAAAACCATGTTTATCAATCTATGCTCTACTTATCTTTCTCTTTCACTTCTTACTTTTTCAACAACTTCTAACTTTCACTTCTTCTGCTTTTTTTGTTTTTGTTTTTCCTTTCCTCTTCTACTTGTAATAATTTTACTTATTTTTTCCAGGGTTATAAATTATTAAGTTTTATTAATTTTAATGGATTTTTTTTAAAGTAATTCAGATTATTTTGGGCTAGTTTTTTTTTTTTTTTGCATGGTGTAATCT
>JBBPBS010000753.1:6248386-6258842 GCA_037974835.1 Cicer judaicum | reverse complement strand
TTTTTTTTTTTTTTTTTTGCATGGTGTAATCTATATATATATATATTTGGTTAGTTAATAATCAACAATTATTTCTACCTGATTCACCCTGAGATCACTGGGATTAGTACCTTAATAATATTACCTTTCCTTTTTCTTTGATTAAACTACTCAAACCAATGTTTCTTATGCCTTTTAGTACATTGAAATCTGTGCTACTTCCCTTCTGGTTAAAACAGAAAATTTTTCAGTGTTTCTTTCAGATCTATTAGATAATTATTTTTTTTTATTAAATAAATAAAAATCTGTTTCTATTTGTGGCCTATAGTCTCACAAATTTCATACCTTCCAAATTTTCCTTCTAATTTTTCCATTTCTCGTCTAATTAATCAAATTTCATTTATGTTGAGTAATTATATCAGCTAAAGTGCTACACTCCAAATTAAATCATTGTTCTTTCATCATTATGCATTAATAATCAAATATATTTTTAGTTTCTATAAATATATTTTTAATTTTTATAAAAATTTTCTTCAAATCTTTTAAATATTTTCTACCAACAATTTTAATCTTTATTTTAAGTTTACTCATGTGTTACAAATGAATTTTTAAATAATTTTCTTAAAAAAATGTTTAGTATAAAAGTTCCAACATACAAATAAAAAAACAGCCGATATATATATATATATATATATATGAATTGTTTTAGAAAATAAAAATTTATTGAATTGTATGTTAATTTATAATATGGTTCCTTGAGATTCACCTATTGAGCTACATCATTTATTTCTACCTGCTCTGAAAAGTATTAGTTTGAGTTATATTGCTTTGTTTGTTTAATTTATAGTAAAATATTTTTGAGAATTTTGATTTATTTGTATTTTTAGATGCATATGTGGGGGCATGGATCACAATACAGAAAAGGGCCTGAATCTCTAAGAGGCACACAACCAACAGGAATGCTAAGGCTACCTTGTTACTGTTGTGCACAAGGATGCAGAAACAACATTGATCATCCAAGAGCAAAGCCTCTTAAAGATTTCAGAACACTTCAAACACATTACAAGAGAAAACATGGAATTAAGCCTTTCATGTGTAGAAAATGCAGCAAAGCTTTTGCTGTTAGGGGAGATTGGAGAACTCATGAAAAGAATTGTGGGAAGCTATGGTATTGTATCTGTGGTTCTGATTTCAAACATAAAAGGTCTCTTAAAGATCATATCAAAGCTTTTGGAAATGGACATGCTGCTTATGGATTTGATGGATTTGAAGAAGAAGATGAACCGGCTTCTGAAGTAGAGCAAGATAATGAATGAATTATTAAATTTCAGTTGCGGTAACGCTGCAAATCTTATATTTTGAGATAATATGGACAAATACGTCTGATATGTCTAAATTACAATTGCAGTATCATTGCAATCATGTCGATATTTTAAAATCTGCAATATTATAACCGCAATTTAAAACCATATTTGACAAGGGTTTGTAACTTTTTTTTATATATGTTGATTATAATTTGAATTATTTTGTGAAATGATTATTGGGGATAATGAATATATATAAGCATTAAATTTAGTTTAAAATGGGAAGCCAAACTTTTGTTGCTTTTTTCCCCTTATGTTGGAACAATAGCTAGGAGGTGAGTGAGTAGATACAAAACATATATAGCTGTTAAAGCAAAGATATATATCCAATTTCTTTGACTTTATAAAACCTATATTTATATATATATTTTTCCTTTCTCTAATCTACTAGGCTGAATCTGCTTATTTAAGAAAATCGTGATTTATAAGTTTGGCAAAGGGCATAAAAAGCTCATGATTCATGTTTGATGATAATTAGTAGCTCTACTTTTATGCAAAATAAATTTATTCACAATTGCTTCATACAATATACAGCGTGGGTTCATAATTTTGCGGGAGCTATAGACAGCTAGGAATATGCATCATACGTATTTGCACATATATTTTATCGTCACATTGTAACATATGTCAAATTTCTCTATATACACACTGCTTGATGCATCATACATTACAGTTATTTGTAGGTATACAGCATACTGCCACATTCGATAGAAATTGTATTTGATATTAATTTAAAATTAAATATATATCAACTTTTCAATTATTATTAATTATTTTGTTTATTTTAAATTGTGGTTTTTTCTAACATGAAAAGCTGTGATGATATATGGATGAAGAAGATATATAATTAAGTCATTTTTCCCTGTCTCAGTAGTCTCTTAAATCCAGAACTTTGGAATTCTTCAGACTTTGAGGGATAGTGATGGATGCATGTGCATGAACAAATTAATTAGTCTACTCCACAGTCAACAATTTGTCTCAAGTCTCAACACGAATGTGTAGAAAAGCTATATTAATCAATTGAAAGATAAAGTGAATCTAATTATGAGTGGACAGATGAATGAGTGAGAGCTTAAGCTATAATATTTTGTCCATAATTCAGATTCGGATACTTTCTAGCTTCTCACCAATTGAATTTTACTTGGTAGATTAATCTAATCATACAAAACTTTTTCATTGGTTTACTCGCTACATTTTACAATTCACTTAATTTATTAAACAGTCAACATTACATTGTTTGATTACGAGAGAATTTGAACTCTAACACCATGGTCTATGTTATTAATTTATCGATATTCATGTATAAAAAAGACAATTAGATTTTTTGTAGTTAATCGACGCAAAGTTATTAAATTAGAGTACAAAATTTAACTGAATGTTTTTAGATTCAACAATTATACGACAGTCGTAGATGATTTAAATATAAAATAATAAATAAAAGAAAAAATATATGATACCTTTTAATTTGGATAGGAAATGATTAGGTTAATAGGAGAGAAAAAGAGCAGTGTATAAAAGAAGGAGGATATGAAAAGACATATAGGTGATATCATAGATTATAATAATGGTCCCATCCCATCCCAAAGTGAATTAGTTTGCAAAGGTCTGTGATGAATGGATTGCATTTGCAGCTTTAGGTAGAGAGAGAGAGAGGATGGGCAAAAGGGTAGTAGTATATAGTGAGAGTTGAATTGAATGAATGAAAAGTGCAGGAAGAGTGTTGGTTGGTAACAAATACTGATAATGCTTCCAATTCCTACAGTGTATAGTATACAATACAATACCTTCATTCTGATTCTGATGGATAAACATAAACTGTGTTGTCTTTCATTTGAAACGACCTTTCAACAATTTTCTCTCTCTCTCTTCTCTATTTGAGAACAAGCCTTCATACATTGAGCTAGCTCCATCTTTATTAAATTATTATATCTAACTATCTACATTGTTAAGATATATTTGATGAGAATTAAACTTGCTATATATATGAGACTGAAAAGAATCCATAAATATGTGAAAGAGTAAGGCACTGACAAATGTTAGATGATGGGCATGTGGGGTTTGTGACACTTAGGAATGGTAGCAATTAATAGATGAAACAGCAATATGTAACTAAAGCATTTATTGACAATCAATATCCCACCCCTTTGTTGTAGAGACCAACCCTACCACTATATATTTACCTTTTACGACTCTCTTACTCCTCCTACCTCCATCATATACTCGTTATAGACTACTCCCTCTTATTATTATTTTTTTATATACTTTAACATTTCATTTATTAAAGATTTAATTTTTTTTTGTATGAAATAAAATATATGATTATTTTTAATTAAAAATAATAATATTCGGTTGGATATTTGGATGCAATATAATTTTAAATTTGTTAAAAATAAAAATGATAATTTACGAACTAATTCACAACATTCAAATTAATAGTGTAAAACAACACAACAATAATATGTCTATAAATATAAAAAAAATCAAGTGTCTTGAATATTTATGTTTTTCGGATATGTAATGTTGATGATACTAAAATTGTTGATTGAAATATGTAAGTAATCAAAACTACTATGTTAATTTTAACCAAAATAAACAACGCACTAGAACACGAGAAAACACTGCAAAAATGAAAAGAAAAAAAAAGTGTCATACATAAAATCACAAAATATATATATATATATATATATATATAGAAGTTAATTATTTAAATAAAATAGAAAAAACAACAATTTGAAAGTGTAATTTAAAAAAAATGCTATCAAGGAAAAAAAAGAGAACATAGAATTGAAGATGAGAGAGGTGTGAAATAGATGACTTAAGTTATATCCTAATATAATTATAGTCATCTTCTTCCACTATTAATAATTAATATAAGGGTAATTTTAAAACTATAAATATAAAATGTCTTCCTAAAAAAATATTAAAAAAATTTGCATTTAGTTTTATTGTAGTTTAAAAAATGTAACAATTTTTTGTGCTTATAATTAAATTTGAAGCGATCGAGTACTTAATTTGGTGTGTCCCTCTCTATCATCTTTTGTGTGTGTGGCATTTGTGCTTTTATGGAAAGTCTCTATCGTAAAGCAATTCATACCCAGATATGCCCTGCACTGTGAATACACACTAAGTCACATACGTGCAATCGACAATATATGATCATACCCAATATTTATTTTTGAAAACAACGTTCAATAGTTTAAAGTTAAACGTACGCTCAAAAGGGCTGAAAAAGATAATAAGTACGTAACATAAGTATGTAAATCCATGCATATGTATAGATGCATATTCTATAATATATATGGCCTTTATAATTAAATATGGAATTAATATCTATTTAGTTGTAATTCCAATATTCTTCTATTATTTACTTCTACCAATAAAATATTTAAAAAAATGAAAAAATGAACAGTTTGTGGCTCCATGAAATACCGTGCCATGACCATGTAAAGGAGACCAAACAACCCAACACGCAAGAATGTGTTGTGTGGTAGCATTCATATTCCGATACAGTAGGGACAACTTTGTCTCCCTATGGCTCCAATAACAAGATCTTTTTGTGAATTTTTATGTGTGCTATCCTTGCTTATCATCATATTTTTATGTTAATTAATTAGAGTCACACTATAAGTGTTTTCAAGATATTGGTTAAACAATTAAAAAAGAAAATAATAAATTATTTTAAATAAAAAGTTATTTTTTAAACTAATCCGATCAGTCTGAACTATGAACTATGAGGATTAATGAGTCAACCTAACTCATTTTAATTTTGTTGTTGTTTATATAGTCTTTTTATTTTATGTCACTTTGATATATTAGTTTCTTATAATTATCTGATTGGTGAAATATGATTAGATGTATATGTAATTTTGTTTTACATTAACTCTGAAGTATTTTATTCATTTAACTTAGTTGAACCAAATTAATGATTTATAACATATAAATTTTAAAAAATTTAGCTTGATAAAAAACTTATTACATGTATAAATATAATTTTATTAATAACTTTTAAATTAAAAAATAATTGTAAATATTTTTTGGGTTAATTTTTTTACGACACAACCCAAACCAAAATTATAGACTTAATTGGATCACTCATTTTTACAACTCAACTTATATCAATGAAATGCTAAAGCGAGTTTCTAAAGAATGAATATATATGCCACAAATATTTGGTTTCAGCGGTAGACAAAAAGACTGAAATTTTAGATTTGTATTTTCTTTAGGAGTATATTTGGTTTTGTTAATAGAACTCCAATCGTGTAGGTGAATATATAAGTAAGGATGAATCTAAGAAGAGGTTAGAGCTATCAATTTGATAAATTTCATAATTATTAGTTTCAGTTCATATTTTGGAGGAGATAAAAATATTAATAATTTAAAAGGTTATAAAAAATAAGACCTTTAAAATTTTGTGGGCTTAGGGAGTCTTATAGGTCCAATTTTTTTAAAAGAATTGATTTTCTTTTTTGATAAATAAAGTTTTCACCGATAATTTTTTTTTGATTTTTTCTATAAATTTTTTCGATTTTTTACTTTAAAAAAGGTTTGATTTTTTTCTATAAAAATTTCCGATTTTTTTCGATAAATTTTTTTCATTTTTTTTGTTGATAAATCTCAAAATTAACAAAATATTGGGGTCTAAAGGCCCCAGAGCCCCTCCCTTAAGTCCCGTAAAATAATAGGTTGAAATTTTAAAAAAATTATTTTGATAGAGAACATAATAATAGAGGTTTAATAAAAAAAATTAAAGAAATATTATAGTTGGAGGCTTTTTTGACGGCTCTAGAAGAGGCATACATGGGCTTTTGCAGCTTCTTATTTTCTTACATAGGCGACTTCAATTTTATGAACTATATGTTAGCTAGACTTCAATTTTGTGGTATTTAGAGTGTTTGGATGAATGTTTGTGTGTACTTTATATCTATTTATGTGTGAGAGTCCAACATATGCCCATATGCATTAGGGTGATCTATTGGTTTTTACTTTCTTGTTCTTGGTGGTTTAAATTGTGTTGATTATTTTAATTAGTGTTTTATCAAATTCATTTCAACATAACTAAATAAAATAATGGTCGAAGATAAGACATAAAATAATTTAGACACAAAATATAGATATTAAGGAGAAGATAATTGTTGATGCACTTATTCTTTTTCTTGCAAAAAATCTCATTTCAATACAATTATAGGCTTAATCCACTAAAATAGTATTAACTTCGCATCGTCAAATTTTGACTATTCTTAAAAAAAATTCAAACTAAGTATTATTTGAAGCCTCTTAAGACTTACCATAAATACAATCTCTAGATTCCTCAAGATTATTGTCTTCATTGCCTTTTAAGTTGAGTTTTCTTTTATTTGAGCACATCTCCCGACTAAGTATCATTCAAGGCCTCTTTAGACTCACCAAAACTACAATACCTAGATTTTCTCAAGAATTTGACTTCACTCGTCTTTTGAGTTAAGTTTTGTACAGAATCTCTCCAAACCTCATATTAGAGATTTTCTAGTGTTCTCAATTCTCCTGATAATCTTTCATTGTTGAGAAATGTGTATTTTACTATATTTTCAAACACAGAATTTGTCTAACGACCTCTTCAAGCTTTTCACTAGAGACTTTATAGTCTTCTCAACAATCTTGACAACATTTATGCTATTGAAGAATTTGTTATAATTTTGTAGACATAATTGCTAACAAATTATTTAAAAATAATTGTTGATATTCCTGCAGAAACTAAAACCTCCTTCCACGAAAATTTTACGACTTCAATTTTTTTATAAAAATTAAGAAAAAATATTTAAATTTTATAAAAATTAAAGTTTGTTTAATAAAAAAAATATAAGACAATCATTCACAAAAAATAATCACCATGTTTGGTGAATTGTAAATGTTTTAAAATGAAATGATTACCATGCCTTCCTGTAGGAACAAAATATATAATCATTTAAATAAATGGACCACACTAAGAAGGCTAATTTTAGGTACTTTTGATCCTCCTCAAAGTAGATGAGACAACTTTGTTAGCAAGACCCCAATCAATAAAAGGAAAAGGGGAAAGGCAAAAATAATTTTGACCCATAATCACGATAACTTTTTAAAGAAAAATAAAATACGTAACTATATTATATATAGAGAGAAAATGAATTTTATATATAAACACACAAAAATCCTTCTTTTTGTTTTTATAAATATTTTCTTTTCAAAATTATCATTATCCATAGATGACACATGCATGGCTGCTTTGATCATTTTTATTTCGTTTTGATGTTTGGAGATTGTTCAAGTTGTGGGTATTATGAGTTATTTTGAAGCAGAAGTAAGAGACCATGCTTTGACAAAAGACATAATAACCGTAATCACCGTATGTGTGTGAGGTTCCCTTTCCTTTGTTCAAGGTGAAGAGTAGTGTTAAAAGTTGTGTTTGACCATTATCACATTCTTAGATATTACACGGGTCTAACATATTCTTAACTTTTATTTTTCTTCTTACTAAAACAAAATAATATTTATTGTTTTTGCTCTTGATTTTTTGCTCGTATCTCTCTTTTTCATCTCTCTCACCCAATGTTTTATTTATTTATTTATTTTATTTGATTTTTTTTTTTCGATTTTTATCTATGTTTAACTCTTTATTCTTTATTTATTTTATATATCTCATTTTCTCACCTCTCTCCCATTTCCTTATCTCTCTCTGCCTCCTATTATTTATTTTTTTCTTCCCGTTATGTGACATCAATGTGGAGTATCATGTAATCGTTGAGAGTTTGAAATAATTTAGCGGAAGAATAAATATAACTCTCAAATTATTTTAAATAAAATAGTCTCTATTTCGAGACATCAGCTTGTAGTGTCATATAATATAATAAAAATTACATCTTTTTAAAAATTAATTTTTACAAATAGTTTCTCAAAATAAATTTTTATTTTAAGTTTTATCATCTTAAAAAAATTGTAGTAAACAAATAAAATATTTTAAATAAACTATTTAAGTTAATTTTTTAATTAAAACTTTAATTTTAAAATGATTTTTTAAAAATATTATAAAAAAATAGTATACTAAAAAAATGAATTTAAAAAAAATAATATTTGAATACTGATCGAGTGGGTATATATATTTGGGGACATAATGAATTAGTTATGTTTTGTGATGATTAAATTTGAGCTAAAGAAAGACGGTGCGCAGGCAAGAGCACTCATGAGCAAGTAAACCAACACGAACGAACATCCTTTGAAAAGTTGAATGAGAATATATACATCGTTGTATCATAGATATCCTTATGCTTATTTTTGCAACCCTCTTCAACCCTACCTAATAATCATAGATCAAACAGGAAAATCGCCAGAACATACAAACCAAAAAACAGGATTTTTTTTTAATTCTAAAATATTTATTTTGAAAAAGAATATATCAAAATGTCATATTTTGTAGGTTTTTAGTATACATTTCTACTATATGACCATGTAAAGAAAAATAATTGGAGATAGTATTTGGTTATACCATGGAATCTAGACATATATTTTTTTAATTATTATAGAAACTGAATAGAGTTCTTAGTAAAATTTCGATAATATTTTAACAGCTCTTTTATACTTTACAATTTATTTATTCATTAATTATTTACTATTATGTGTAATATTATAAATAAATTAATAATTTTATTTTATTTTATTTTATAATTAGTTTTCTCTTATTTTACAATCAATTTTATTTATTGAAATATAAATCACCATATATACACTTATTTAAACATTGTAATACATTCTTGTAAAAATAAAAACACTATATAGTACATTCAAATATTTAACATTTTTACGTTCTTTTCTTTAGTGTATGATATAACTAAAATGAGGTATTTGATTTTTTTTTATTTAAAAAAAGGGGTGTATGAGAAAAATAAAATCCCCAAAAACAATAGTTTTATTGATTCTTTGGCTATATAGATATACATCTAAGTGAGAATGCTATCACATTATTTGTCCCTATCGAAGTAATATAGGGAGGTTCCTCATGCGTTAGAGGAGCGGCTGTAAGCCCTTAAATTTTTAAGGATATCAATTTTTTTTACTAAGGATATATTTGTTAAAATTATATATATATATAAGATTATTTTTTTAACTCAAATATATTATCATATTAAAATAATTTTAAATTAAAAACTATCATATTGTCTAATAATATTCTCTCATACATGTTTCAATTTAAATTGAGTCTTCAAACCTTTTGTCAAGTATCAAGTTTCAATTCAAATTTCAAACATTATAAAAGAACTCTAAAAAAACAAAAATATTAATTCACCATCACTCACATATTAATAGATGAATGAATTTTGTAACTAATAATATATCTTACTACTATATGTCCAAATTGATAGATATATGTATAACTAATTTTTCTATAATTTAATTGTAGTTTTAAATTGATATGAACTTTTCAATGCTCATTTAATTTTTAAATTTTCTTCAATATTATTTTATTTACTTCAAAGTGTATTAAAATAATAAATGACTTTTTTTTTGCATTAAAGATTATCTGTATTTGATAGCTATCATATATATATGATTTATGAAAATAAGACACCAAATTTATAATTCATACAAGACATTCAAAAACTCAGGAACAATAAAAGCCTTATTTATTTCTAACTTCATTCAATCCAACAATTAGAATGGTATGCGCGTGTGTAATATTTCATCAATATGGTCTTAGCTAATTATTGATTGATTTGAAAACCAGAAAACATAATAAATTATTTAGCAAAACCAATACTCTTTATTACTTGCTCTGAAATTAAATATACACAAAATAAAATATTTGAACCAAATAATATAATTTTCTTTTGACAAATAAAAAAGTTAAGTTGGATATGCATTACTATGTAAAAGGTTTTTTTTTATAAATAAAATATTATCACTTATATTTTCTTATAATTAATGATAAACATAACTTTTAAATTTTCTAAATTTTTTTATATTAAATAAAATATTTAGACAACTCATCAACTTCTCTATTTTTTTTCTTCCTTTTTAATTAATTAATCAAATAAAAAATAAATTCATTAATTAATTTATATTTTATAAATTATTCCTTTTTTTCTTCTAAATCACCTTTCTTCCAA
>JBBPBS010000753.1:6212445-6244138 GCA_037974835.1 Cicer judaicum | reverse complement strand
AAGTTTAATATTTAAGTTTTATCTACTGTTTGTGTAAAATCTTTTACAATATTATCACAATTAATTATATTTATAATTTTAAAACTAATATTACAATAAAAGTATAATATTTTTAATAATATGACCATTATAATAAATTAAAGTCTAAAAACTCTTTAAGTGTTATCTCTAAATGAATAAATCTTTATAACAAACTAGTCTTTATATGATCATTTAACTTAAAAAATTAAATAAAAAAATATTTATGATGCACCACACATAATAATTAATCAATCATGACAGAAATTGATGTTTTATCTTTGTGATTGAATGTACAAACTTTTTATATTAGCTGTATATATAAAATAAATCATATGTACACGCAGAATTCATTTAAACATTAAAATAAGAGAACTCTATTATGTTAAATTGCTTCATCCATAAGAATATAAGAAAGGACAGTGTACTATACATAAAATTATCAATCGGACACATGAAGTCCCCGCACGTAGCAGATTTTGTCTTCATAATTAATGAGAACGTGAATGGGATTATTTTACATAGAGGACATGCTAGCTAGGCTTAATAATGATGTTGATTTTATTTATTTTTTATTTATCACATATAAAGGAGAATAGGTGTGTGAGAAAGCAAAGGATAAGAAACACATGTATGCATGCCTCTCCAGGACCCTACATATATGAATATATAGACACATGACACATACATAGGATGATAATAAAGGAGTAAAATGAGGAGAAGTAACATGAAGGGAGCGTCACTTACTCTCAAAGGCCACCATCATCATTTTATTAAGTTTCACTTAGTTGGCAAAAAGGACAATATCCCTCCCAGCTGAATTCATATATCCAATTCACTGAACCGAGGTTAATGTTTTTGCACATTAGTCAGATAACTGGTTCCTAATTATTAGTATTCATATTTTTCTATTTTTAGTAATTTCCCTCAATCATTCCCCTACCCCAGTTGCTTCCCCTATTTGCAGCAACATTTATATTAATCATCATCAATCATCATTTACAAAATTAAATAAGTACGTGAAATCATGTAGTAATTGAGTTTTAACTAAAATTCAGAAATAGTAATTAAGTTTTATATGTCACTAAAATATATTTTTAATAGAATTTATTTATCTTTTTTTGCATAATTTAATTTAGTTTTTTTCTTCTAAAGAAACCAAAAAGTAAATAAAAATAATAATAATTAAATCATTTGAAATTTAAGGAATGGTTTTATTTTATCATATACAAACGAGAAATGTAATCAAAAGCGCACATTAGAAAACAAATAATATACATTTGTTTGAATTTAAAGAAAAACGATTTTTAATTTAATAATTTTAAAAATTATTTTATAAAGATTTATTTAAAAATAATTTTTTAATTTTCGTTTGTTCACTATCATAAAAATATTTTTTAAATGATTTTTAATTTATTTATATACAATTTTATAAAAATAATTTTTTAAATTACAAAATTACCATAAAAGATATGATTTTTCTAATTATCATTTCTTAGACACATTACAAAATTGATTGATGTACCTTAAGTACTCATCAAAAAGTAATAAATAAATATACAAAAGATAAAATTATTCAAATAAAAGACATAGAAACAACAAAAATACGACGTCACTAGTAGAATTTTGCCTTTTTAAGTCGGTTAAAATGTACATTTTAAGTCTGGTTTCGTGTCCGAGTTAACAACAAATGACTTAAAAAATATGGTGTTTTTTAACTCGTTTCATGAACGACTTAACAGAGCTTCATCATATTAAGTCGATTCAGCTTAACTGACTTAAACATCGTAAATTCAGTATAATACATCATCTTTTTAAGTCGGATATTTTGACCAACTGACTTAATAGATATAATTAAAATGCTACTAATACATGCAATATTTCGTATTAAATTTCAAATAAGAGTTTTGCACTTATAATCACAATTTTATATAACTATATAATAATCAAAAAACAATATCACAATATCTCATATTTATACAAAAAAAAATAAAGATTACAAATAAAATGTATCATATTTTCCACTAATCTTGACAAGACGGAAAAAAATAATTAAATATCCATTAACAAAATTACAAAGCTACAATGTAGCAATATTCAATAGACATATATTACTATCGTCATTTTATTCAATTAATTTCAAAATAAAATCCACATGATATTTTTGAACTTATTCATTTTAATTCGTGTGAATCTCGAGTCATCAAATATCTGGAAGAAAAAAAACACACAATCAATATCGGTTGACATATTTTTTTTCCTTAAAATAATATGATATTATTTAAATGCATGATAATTTTATCAACGTCACAAAAATTATATATCAACAATATAATTATAAAAAATTATTCATATAAATTTATTATTCAATAAATTGAACAACCCTATCTGAAATGGTGGCAGTAAAACGCTGAGAAACAATGAAGAAGTGGACGTCAACCAAGTTGGGCTATGGATGTAGAATATTCTTGCATTTACTCTATATCCAGCCAATTCCATTCCACATTCATAGCCCAAATTGGTTGACGTTCACTTCTTCACTGCTTCTCAACAACCCAATTCCATTCTAATATAAAATATTTATAATACAAGGGGAAGTTAAAAAGTTGCAAATTATGTGAATAAAATGGAAGATAAAAAGTTGCATGTAGTTAACTGATGAAAGATAAAACATTAAGTGATTCTTTAAGTTATCTTTACATCATATACAAGCTATTTGGCTTAAATAGGTTATTAATATAACCGCATTAAATAAAGTTTAAAAATGAATTAGCTACAAAATATCTATTAAGTCGATTCTCAATATAACCGTGTTAACCATGTTTCACATATTTACAAAATTGTCACCGCCTCAAATTGTTAATTCGTTTATACGATAAACGGATTTAAATATACCTCCGCCTCAAAGTCTTATATCAAAGTTTGGTAAGAGAAAAACGGTCACAATTGAGTGCGTGAAAGATGCAGTACTTGATGCAAAATAATTTTGGATTTTTAAAAAATGATAAAAATAATTATATCATTCTCTCATTATTAAGACAAAGTTCTCCGTTTTTAAAATTTATGTCATCTTTCTTTCTTAACAAGTGAAAATACTAACTTTAACTTTTTATTTTTAATAAAATAAGTTTTCAAAAATTTAAAATAAACACAGTTCAAAAAGATAATTTTTTATTTAAAAAAATAAATTTATTCATAAAAAAATCCAAAATAGTTGCATCCATAATCTCGTAAATATATTTAAAATTGTAGTTTTACAAATATTTAATAGGTTGGCATGTGGGTTTGAATCCTAGACGCACAAAATGGTGTGTAAACAATGGCCTCGACATGTTCTTTTTTATTTTTCTATTTTATTTATTTAAGAAAATTTAGTACTTAATACATTAATAAAACAAATAATATTATAAAAGGAACCAATTAATATTGTTTAAATACGTCTTATATTGATTGTTTAGATTTTTCCACGTGTCATTTGTTTTTTAATTTATGTATAACATGTGTTAAACACAATATATTATTATTAACATAATTTTATTTAAATTATAGTAATAATATATCATACATTTAAAAATAAAAATAATTTTTTTTTCAATACTAACAGTAGAAAGATATATATATATATATATATATATATATATATATATATTATTTTTATTAATGTTTAAATTTTTTGCAGTTCTTGAATATTTCTTTTTCTCCACACTATTGCGAATGAATTTCACAACTAGACTATTAGAGAAAAAAATTGATGATATAATTAATTGTGTTTGAAACCAATCTTTTAAACTATAAAGAAATGAAAATCAATATTTTATTTTATTAACGAAGGAATAAAGAAAAGTTAAAAGAATTAGGAAAGGAAATGGAGAGGGGGTCCTCATTAGCCATGAATGAAACACGTACAAGAATATCAAAGGATTATAAAAGTTGAGAAAGTAATAATAATATAATAGAAAAAAGAAGAAGAAAAGCCCAACTTTATCTCCCCTGGCTGAGAGCCAAGTAAGGTCCTATTCATCTTTTGCATATACTAGTGTGTTATTATACGCCTCAAATTTATGCCATAATGATAAAACTTTATATTAATTAAATATGTACAAATCATCATTACAAACAAATATTGTACTAATAGTTATATTTTTCCAAATGTGCTATGAAGATTGAATGAGTCTGCCACAAAGCAAGAAGGGTGTGAGAGTTTGTTCCATGGCCAATATGGGACATTTTTTATGGCATATCGTTTAGGAAAAACATGCTTTAATTTAGAAGTTAGTACTACAAGAAATAAATCTTGGTGCACGATGTATATATATACACCTTTTTCTTTAAAGTTTGAGTTGAAGGTCATCAAATCTTAACATTTTCCGCACCAAACCCATGCCTATAGGTTGATGATAAACACATTATCCATCATTCATTTTATTCTTCAATTCATCAGCATTATGTCGGGTGATTTATGATCAAGGAAAAAAAATACTCGTGAAATATAAAAAAAAAAAAAAATAAATAAATATAATTGATCTAAATTTAGAACAAATTACAATAATTTGTATCACCGAAAATATGTGTAGCATTGTACCTTGTTAAGAGAAGATATTTTAAAGAGGTTTTGATTTCCTTTCCTTTGTTTGGGCCACATTACTTATATGAGTGGATATTGCATCCCTTTTTTACTCTCTCTTTTGCTTTCATTTCCTCCGTAACTGAAGCTCTCTTTATCTCTTTCCCTTTCCCATACCCTTATCAATACACCAATCAAAACCTCTCCTTTTTTATTCCCCTTATATCACTAACTATATTTCTCACTCACAATTCAATTACTTCAACCACTACTTTCTTTATTATATTTTCTTTAAAATTTAATTCAATGTAAATTATTTAAATTTAAATATATTTACATAAAATGCCAAACAACAATTAATTTCAATTTTAGATACTAAAATTTCAAAGAGTGATTACTACATAAATTTGTTTGTTTCTTATCAAATTAATATTTGTTGTAACAATAACCATTTCCCTTACATGAATTTAATAGTAGAAAAAAGACATTGTAATCCGAAAGGCACTTAATGTGACATTCTGTTTGGAAATAATGCATGGATTGATGTGAATTATATTAATGTGGTTTGAATGAGCATCCCTGACATGAAGTGATTTTGAGTGGGATGTCTAGGGAATTTATGTGACAGTTTTGATGAGAATGATAAATGCAAATTTAGGAAATGGAGGATTTGCTTGAAATGGCTTGGCATTGGGGAATTGTGTTATGAGCTCCATTGCTGTTGGTGAGATCAAAAGTATATGAATTCATAGATTTCAGTAGTATTAATTAATTGACATGTACAAGAAGGCACATGGACTATGCTTAAATCCATTTTTTGCATGTGAGCCCCGTCTGCCACGTGCATCATCATATTTTCGGACTCTAAAGTCATTGGGAACTCATAAGTGAATGTGGGGTTATTTGCTTCTTTCTCTTGTGGGTTCCAACTATTTAACATGAGTAACTTTATATAGTAGTACTCCTTTCTTCATTATAAGTGAGATGAAAAAATAATATTAAATACAAATATATAAGTTAGATGATTTATATATTTAATATCTTAAAATTTTATGTAAAAATGTTGTGTTTAATTGTCTTGTGTAGTTACTTTCAGTCTAATATGATGTTTATTCAATCTTATATGTATATTATCAAAATTGTTTTTCACGAAAATTTGTTCTATGAAATTAAAAAGACCGTTAAAAAATAAAATGTACATTTATTAAAAGAATATACATTTTTGTTTATATTTGAATTCATAGAAGTATAAACTTAAATAAGTGGTAATTTTCTTTTCAAGAAATTAATGTTATTGTTAAGGTGGGCCAAACTAAAAAAATTATCAAAAGGCCTCCTAGTGTCATTCTTTCAAAAATATCTATCTAAGAAAAAAAATTCCTTTTGAACCTCTCTTTTTAGTACTCTTTTTGTCTTTTGTAATTTGCTTTGGTTTACGGACTAAAACTTTTGTTTATAGTTTAGTTGGATTTAGTCCATGTTGTTGCATTTTTTGTGTATCAATTGTTGCATGTTTGCTAAGATAGAGCTTTAAGTTGGTAATTTGGATATCTGAGCCTTTCGTTGTGGATGTTGTTTGGTTTGGGCTTTGTTCTTGTGTTAACATTGAATCCTTTGAGACTTTGACAAACAAAAAAAGTAGTTGTTGCACCAGCCCTAAGAATACGGGAATTTGGTAGTGTTTATTTTATACTGTGAGGAACATAGGGACTTAGATAATCAATAAATAAAAACCATAAATGTTTAGACAATCACATATGGACTCATTTTTAAGAATTCATAATACACAAAAATTTGTTTGATATAATAATTAATTTTTTTAATGATAAAAAATAAATTTAAATATAATTTTGATCTTTTATCATTTATACTTGATATTTTTTAGTTATTTTTATTAAATAACTTTATATAATAACTTATAGTTATTGTCAAGAACTATTGAGATCAAATATTGAATAAGTTATAAAGTTAAATTTGTAAGGTGAACATTTTGATAATGTATCTCTCTTATATTAATATACCATCTTTTTTCTAAAAATAATTTAGAGTGATATAATTATGTCATAATTCAAAAGAATTAATCACTTACAAATGAATATAAATTTATATTAGTATACTTTAAAATCGGTTGAACTCTTAATTATTTAAATTTTATTTTTCATTTTCTGTTCTCTCTTTTTCTTTTCATAGAAACTTCCTCCTCTCTATTTGACTCTTCCCTCTCAATTTTCTCGGAAGCCAAAACAAAATATAGTTTTATTTTAATTTTATTTTCACGAATAGTTATATTTTAATATTCATTGAAAATGAATTAAAACAAACTATATTCTTTCATGAGAGATGATGTTATGTAATTAAGCATTTGAGGTGTTAAAGCATACATCTGATTTTGAATGAATATTGCAAATGGTTCGTTCTAGGAGATTATATGACCAATAATAAGTAACAACAATTTATTCAAACTGTTCATATATATTTATTAACCATTTATATCGTTAATATCTGAAAGGGCCCATGATAATTGATGTTCTTCAAGAACTTCCTTCCATTTCAAAGGGGAAAAACTAGTTCCAAAAGTGTTAAACTATTGTTCAAATTTGTGAAGCAATAAGTCACCATTGAAAAACAATAAAATAAAAAAGAAATCAACAATTCTTTAGATAGACAATGAGTTCAATATATATAATTATATTAACATAAATACTCACACCAATCAAAGTACTTGCACAAATTGCAAAATGTTTTTTCATAATATATAAAGCTAGCATTATATAGTATATACTATTGTACAATGCCAGAGACAAGTATAGCACCATTTTTAATAAGTATATATAATAATCATAGTAAAGAAATAAAAAAACAACCCTTTAAATTAATTATAATTTTATAAGAATCCATTTGAACCCATAAGAGACAAAACATGATTACCCCCAACAAGAGACAAGCCTTCCAAGTTCCAATTGACTACATCATAAATGCCACAAGAGAAGCAAACACAGAAAAACAAGTGATAACCCCTGAAACAGGCAAAGCAAATCCAACTCCAGCTTCCATTTGTGATGTAGGTGCTATGTCTGAATTTTGTGCCATAATGTTTGTCACACAAACCAAGCCTATAGCCATTACCACCATCAAAAACTGAATTGCAGAGCAACCAAATGTTGCCATTTCTACAGAATATCTTATTTGTGTTACTACTGAAAATATTTTATTGGTTGGGAAATGAATTGTTCAATGAGAGAGTCAAGAGTTGAGGTGAGGTATATATAGAACATTATTAGGTGTATGTTATGATTAAGATCATCCTTTTGAAGTTGTTAAGTGGTGCATTTTTTATTTAATACTACAATGTTAAGTGGTACGTACATTAATCAATTTTAATGTTTGTGTTACTTTTGGATTAAGACTTTTGATATACCCCACAACAAGACCAATCAAAGTAAGTTGGTGCAGGGTGGCATTGTGTCCTAAAAGATTACTACTTTAAAGAAATAATCTAGTATACCCTATACGGGATTATCACTTATAATATTAAATTTGTGTTTACATGCTTCTTGGCAAATATATGATTTCAAATACAATTTGTTTGGTTACAATTGATTTTGAAATGAATTGATTTATCATTAAATATTTATGTTAAGATATTTTTATTTTAAAAGTACATTTGATATAAAAATGTGATTAGTAAAATTAGTGTTCGTAAGTTTATATGGTGATAATTTATTTAGGAGATATTTAATATAGTAATAAAGAGGGAGTAAAGTAGAGAGATTTTGAAAGTTTACAAAAGTAGTTTGAAGTGGGAAATTGTGAAATGCAAAGATAAATTGCATTTTAGATGCGATATTAAGTGAAAAGTTGCATGCATTGACATATTAAACAAGTGGTTTGTTGCGCATAAGGAAACTTGATTTGCTTCTCCTAAAAATAGTATTTTGGTTAAGCATACAAATATCATCACAAGATCAAGAAGTAACACAACAACAAACACTATAATTACTGTAGGGTGAGAGAAAAATTAGTTTTTCATAGGAGTTTTCTTCTAGTGTTTATTCTATATTTTCAAAACAGGGTATAGTTGTTCTCTCCTTGTATTTACAAAAAAATGTTTTATAATTTCTTTCATTTAGTGAAAGTTTTCTCCTTTTACTCAATTATCTTTTTACCATTAATTGTTGAGTTTTTTCATGTAAATATTTTATATTTTTGTTCCTCTTTTTCTATCTCTTATTTGATTTGTATGATATTATTTTGTTGTTGTGATCCAACACAATACCCAATTTAAAAAAATTATACTTGTTACCAATTATGACCTTAAAAAAAAATCAAATTTGGTGTACCGAGTTTTGGAATAAAAATCAATTTTATCTAAACAAAATCAAATAGCTATATTTTAATTTAAAACCAAACATACACTAAGTTTATAAGTTGTTGTTTATCATATAACATGAATTGTGCTCTTAAATGAATTAAGCTCTTTTTTATGTAGCATTAGTAGTAGTGACTTGTGAGTTACTGGACGTAGTAGAAAAGGAAATGAAAAGGCACGACTTGCATGCTATCATTTATGAATTCATTGCAGCTGGTTACAAATCACTTTCAGGCCAGCTTAATAGCCCTTGACATAGCAACGGTTCAGATAAGCCAAGTCTATATACTACAAATATGATGTCTCTGTTGCTTCTTTAGGAGAATAATTCAAAATTCTAGCTTCAATTGGAAATTGATGAGGATATAATATAATTATATGATATGGATAAAATATCATTACCAACATTACTGTATTTTGTTGACTCTTGTCAATACTAGATGTAGCTATTTTAGGGATGTAACAAAGAAATGTAAGAGATGTTTACTCAATATGAACTACATTAGTTAGAAATCATGATCAATGTACTTTAAGTTATATACTAATCCTGTAAATATATATAGGCCGGTGACAAGTGAATTTAACTGCTTATTGCAGGCAATTTCTTTTGCATATTGCATAACCAATTAAAGTAATAAGATTAGAAACTTCATCTTGACATCTAAAGTGTTAGTTATAATTTATATCCTAAAACATTTTAAATTTTAAACTCTCCTTTTATTGATCATATCCTTAACATTGAATTAGTAGGTGCAATTATTATTCAAGAGTTTTCTCCTTTTAATTAGAAAAAAAATTGATAACAATCGTTAGAAACTTTTGACTCGGATTCAGTTGATTTTGAGGAATCAAAGTTCATTCAAGATACACTTGAGGAATATGAGGTACATCCTACATAGGGTCTTAAAAATATAATGCATAAGATATTTGGTTCTAACTTACTTAATTTAACTAACACAAATTATCTATAAGAGGATCTGTACATTAATTCTTAGAGTGATGTATTGTTATAGGAGAATAATGTTCAAAATCGTCAAATTTCTTCTTAATTGAAAGTCAATTTAAAAGTTATGGTGTCAAATATGACATATCCAAATATTATTGTTACTAATGATAATTTACATCTTAAGATTGTTTGGATATGTTGAATAATTTTTTTTTTTTAAATAGAGATGTTAGCAAAATAAATCGTAAAGAGGACGCAAAGGCAACAAACCACTCAACCGCGAGCTTTTTCCGTAGATGATTTTGAAGGCAAAGAAAAAAAAAATGCAGAATGACACTATAGCCCATGAAATGTTTTTTAAACATCTTTTTTTTTTTTTCTATCATGGTTGGGTTTATGTATCTGATTGTTTTGTTTTCTTTTAAATAAATTTTTAATGCTAAATAGCACCCACGATCTTTTAACTTAATTTCAGTTAACGTTTTAATTTTTTATTTTATTTTTTATATTTGATCATTTATTTTAATTTTAAGTGACAATTTAATTTTTTATGTTTTAAAATGTCATAATGTTATCCTTTTTTGTACAAAAATTCAAAAAATTCATTAAATTTTTTAAATAAAACCCATAAAATTAATTATTATTTTCAATATATTAATGTAAATTTTATCAAATGTATAATTTAAATATTCAAATAAATTTATATCATATCCAAATAAAAAAAAGGGTCACTTAAATAGGTCATAGACCAACCTGCAAACATTCAAAACATGTTGTCTTAAGGGTCCACTCAACACAAACCAAACTACAACAAAAATTATCAACATTAATAATTAATAGTAAATTGTTAACTTTTTTAAATACTTGTTTTCTTTAATACTAGTTGTTTTAAGTTTTTTACAAAAAAAATAAACCTTTTTGTTTATTTATTTCTTTGCGTTGATCAACATATTTTAACTATGAACCAATATCGTACATAATTGAACCAACGAATAATTAACCAAATTCATATTCATCTGACACTTAAACCTAACATATTAAATAGGATAATTATTCCGTTTATTTGGTTCTAATAATCTCTCCAGTGTGGCTTTTGATTTGATAACAATTTAAAATTTCATTTTGCATCTTTCAATTTATTGACACAAAATAATCAAACACATACAACTGACTTTTAAGAAAAGATACACGTGACAATGGCGAAATGGCCTTTGTTCTTACCCAAATTTTCTTTTTCTTTTATTGTTCATCTACTTTCCATTATTTGCTAGCAAATTTAAAACACTATCGAAAATACGATTTCAATCCGTATTTTACTTAAGTTTATACTCTAAAAAAAATACTCCAATACATTACCTCATTATTGAAAAGGCTCTGCTCTCCATATTAGCTAACAATTTTCAAGCCCGTTTAAAATCCAAGCTAACCCGTACCGGGGAATTGTACCGTGCACTCCCTCACTTTTACTTCCCACCCTCCCATTTTTTCATAAAGACCATTTTATCCTTTTTCAAAAAGCTAGACCCATAATTTTTCAAAAAACATCAAAACTTTTAAAAGTTTAAATGAATTTGAAACTTTCGAAACGTGATGCACATTTCGAACCTTTCAAATTTTCGAAGTAATTCAATTTCGAAAATTTCAAAAAACTCGAAACTTTTAAAAGTTTTAATTTATAATTAAAATTTTATTTTAAAAATAAATTTATAATATTATTATTAATTAAATTAATTACTATTTTTGAAATTAACTAGGAAATTTATTACTATTTATTAGTATTATTTATTACTATTAATTTATTATTATTTATACTATTAATTTATTATTATTTATTATTAAAAAAGTGCTTTTCGTAACTTTCGTTTCCTAAATTTCTGAAATTTGATGTTTCCATATATACCAAACATTCCAAACCTCATGTTTCAACATTTTCAAAATGTTCGAATAAGTTCCATTTCGAAACTTTCGCAGTGATCGAAACTTTCAAAAGTTTTATGTTTCGAAACTTTCATGTTGAAAAAAAGTTCTGAAAGTTTGATATTTCCTGGAAAAAATGTCCTTCGAAACTTTCAACCTCAAGGAAACTTTCAAAAATTTGTGTTTCGAAACTTTCATGTTTAACGAAAGTTTTGAAAGTTTGATATTTTCTGGACAAAATGTGCTTCGGAATTTAAACCCCAAGGAAACTTTCGAAAACTGTCTTACTTTTTGGTTTAAGAGGTTTTAAAGATTCGAAGTTTTGGTAGGGTGGGAGGTTCAAATATTTCCGAGTTTCGAAAAAATTGGTGAAAAGAAAGAAAGTGAATTTTTTGTGAAGTTTTTATAGATGAAACTAAAGACAATATGGTCTTTTCCTTATGGTTAAGGGGGTGGGAGATAAAATAGGGAGTGGCACGGTACACTCCTCCCCGCACGGAGTCATATGTAGCCCGTACAAGCCCACGTAACTAAAAGCCTAACAAAATTATAAACTCACATACACAAGTTAATAATATAATTTTTTTTTAAATGTTAACAACATAATTTCTAATACATATAGTATGCAAAATATATGATTAACTGGATCATATTGATAAATTAAACTATAATAATAAATTAGATTGGTGTAGCTCTCGTGTATATGTATGCCATCTTTATTTATTTTTCCTTTTTGTACGTATTTGTTCAATTAATTTGTAGTTTTGAATAAAAAATTTGTTTGAATGATTCATGATAATTTTTGCAATTTGTTTGGTTCATTATTTTAACTGGATTAGTTTCAGAAAAATCCTTTCGAAACTGGCCTAATCAACTTTAATTGGTTCTGCTGCTTGCTTTGCTATATATTTAATTGTTTTTTCTGTCCTACATACTATGCTTTTAGCAGGGGATCAAGCAGTATCGAATGAGAGCTTCATTGCATTTTGCATATGTTGGCTAAATTATGTCAAACAATCCATTTGAAAATATGATATGCAGTATTTAAAATCGACTTTTAAACTAAACAACATTTTGTAAACACTTTTAGAGATTAATTTAAGTGTTATATAATATGATATGAGTGTGCAATGTCTCTTATAGGTGTTACAATAATGACACATAAAATGAAAAATGCAACATACTTTACAATATTATATCAAAGTGTTATATAATTGCAAAGTTTGGAGACAGAGCATTCTCTGGAGACGATAGTGGATATTGTGGTAGTTCTTGTTTCTTACAAGAAATAGATTGTTTGTTCTTCAACAAAACTCTTTTTGTTGAGTGTAGATTATTCTTGACATAAAACCATAGAATATGTGATATCCTTCTTTTGTGATACCGAAGCACTAAGAAAAGAAGAAATCTATGAACTAATAATAAGATAACCAACATTGTTAGATCCAACCATTTTCCATGACTTAGTGGAACACCAAATAGTATTGGCAATACATGTTCTCCAGATACTTTTGGGTCTCCAGGTATCAGAGGATCAAATTCAACCCCCAACATGTCATTCTTGTACTGTCCCTATGATTTCAAAGTATAGAAATAATTACTATATTATACATACAATAAAAAGAAGAGTGTCATTATCAAAAGCTAGTATTTGGAGCTTATTTATCTTCATAATCTATGTGGACCCAGAATTAGTGTGATTAGAGATCGTACTTGCACAGCCCAAGTAGCAAAACTGAGGTAGGACATAGGATAGCGCCAAAAGAACTTTGGAATGTCATTTGGTGGTCTGAATATTTGAGAGGGCATCATCATGAAAATCTACACCAAACCATTAAGAGTTTCAATTTGATTGCACTATAATTGTAAGTGTTAGTTTCAAATTGTGGTCGCATATGCGGTGACAATTATGCTGAAAAAATACTGATAAATGCGGTTAATGTTAACTTAATTGCAACTATGATTTCGTTATAAAGATATTAAAATTCGTAATTGTTCGTTGCAGACTACAATTTTAAACTATTATTTGTAAGTATAAATAAATTAAATTGTCAATAAATTACAACCAATTATATATATATATATATATATATATATATAGAAGTAATATATAAAATAGTAAGTCATATGATTTTAATTTTAATGATATGATGATTTGTAAAATATCTTACCGTAAGAATGTTTATGAATTAAATCTAAATGTGTGTGAGAGAGAGGAGAAAAGAAAGGATTAGCTTACTATAAAACCAGTTCCTACTCCTATACCCATCATCACATTAGGAACCACTGAGGCTACAACCATGATGCAGCTCTCAACAACAGATAGACAGCAGAATAAGTTGATACAGAAAAATGTAAAATTAGTTAAACCAGGATGAAATTGCACCATGAAGTAAATAATTAATCCAGAGGAGAGTGATATTAAAAGGAGGAAAGGAAATGATGATATAATGTTTGATATTACAAATGCAGCCTCTCCACAATGCCCTTTGGATCTTTCACCATAGAACACCTAATTTAATTTATTGGGACATTCATTAGGTACTCAACAAAATAAATTAAACAATGATAAACTTATAGTGAATAATTTACGGCGGCGTATAACGTTATACGATTAAAATAAAGATATTTGATATCAGTTTCTCTTACGAACTACTATAGGGGTTTTTGCTTTTTTAGATTTTATAAACTCTTTTTTTTACTAATTTAGATTCTATAAACTTATATATGGTGTATTATTTTTTTCTTTCACTTATTCTCACTATCTTAATCAATTTTTTCTAAACATTAATAAAAAATAAAATAGATTTTTACATTATTTTATATTTATTAGTTTATACGACAATTAATTTTATCAAGAATTTCAAATTCAATTTAAATATTACCTTCAATTCTTCAATGAAAAATGGCAATCCTCCACATGCCAAACATATCATGAAACCATAAATGAATGATACACACTTTCCTCTAACCAAGATTGAAGAGTTTCTTGTGCCAATGTGAAAAAAGAGGGTGCCAATAGTAATTCCTGTAAGTATGTAGAATATTATCCTCAGCCAATAATATCCCAAATCTCTATTCATGTTAACGAATGAACGTTTGGTCAATGTGCACAGTTGCTTCCACCAGCTACCACTGCTCCTTACAATATTGATATTAATTGCTTCCTCTTTCTATACATTTGCATTTAAAATTAGTGAATGAATTTATGCTTAAATTAATTTAATTTTCTCCATATGGAACAAATTATTACATTGGTTTTTATTTGTTGAATTCTTTTTCTTGCATTGATGATTAGCTCTGAACTCTTGTAACTCTCTATTAGCTTCCTTCTAATATCTGCTGTTCTCATTCCCATTGTTAGATTTGATGATGTTGGCTGTCAATGAAAATATAAAATATTCACATTCAAAAACCTAAATATGATTTTATCTCTACAAATATAAAATTATCTACTTTTAGTGTTTGCAAAAATTAATTACTTATTTTAATGATCTCGATATATTTAAAATGACCATTTTAATCTGATACATTTATATGATAATATTAACATATATTTCAATAGAAGAGACTACAAAAACTAATTTTAAAAATGTCAAAAATATCAGCAACGACGAAAATTACTATAATAGAACCAAAAATTTATAGACTTACATGGAATCTTGCAAGAGTTTCATTAACCAAGTCAAAATCCAAATTAATGCTCATAATGAAATGATCTGAAGGATTTCTTTTGATAGGACAAGGAAAACCTGCATCATCAAAAAACTAATTCCAAAATTTGTTTTAGAAGCTCATATTTTAAACTACTAAAATGTGTGATTGACATCCATTTTTTCGTACATATATTACATTTAGTTAATCGTTTAAAAAAATATAATTGATTTAGTTGAATAAATATTTAATTTAAATCACATTAAAAATTGTGATGAATCATATAATTGAATTTATTATATTTTTTATGGTTAATGAATTAATCATATTTTTGCTTGTGATTAACTAGATATCATATATTAAAAAATAAAAAATAAAAGTAGGTGTTATTTTGTCATTAGTGTGTGTGAAATTAAGAAGTGTTTACCTTTGGAGCCATTTTTGCTTCTCCAAAATAAACAGTTTCACCACTTGATAACAAAAGCAAATCATCAAAAATATTAAAAGTTTCACTCCCTGGCTGATGAATGGAACAAATAACTATCTTCCCTTCAAAAGCAATATTGCTTAGAGATTGAATCACATAAAATGATGAAGCACTATCTAGTCCACTAGTAGGTTCATCAAGAAGTAACACAAAGGGTTGTGTTAAAATTTCAAGACCAATGCTAAGTCTCTTTTTTTCACCATTACTAATACCCCTTAAATGCCAATTCCCAATTTTAGTATCACCACATTCTTCAAGACCCATTTTTATTATTGTTTCTTCAACCACTTTCTTTATCTCTTCTTTGCTCATGTTTGAAGGAAGTCTCATATTTGCTGAATATGTGAGGGTTTCTCTTACAGTTAAAGTTCCCAAGAAAATTTCTTCTTGACCCACATAACACTGAAAATTGAAGAAATTAATATACATATCAAAATAAAATTATGTATTTAATTTAAATACATGGTCAATATAACAAATTTTTGCACCGTCAATAATGGAACATATAAGTGTTAGATACATTAACTACGTAAATCTTTTAAAACTATTTTTGTATAAAAACTAATCTCTAATTTGATTACTATACATGTCATTGCAATAATATTTTTATTATTAACATGTAATATTATCTTACCACTTGTTTGGAGTACAAATTTAGCTTCTTCCCATTGATTTCAATGTTGCCAGTCATTGAAACATTTGCAGCAAGTGATCCTAAAAAATTCAGAATACTTATTGCATGGTCACAATATAACATTGTACTAAGTTAAGAAATACTTTTTTTATATATAAAAAAAAAAAAAAAAAATACATAGAGAGAGACCAGCGAAAGAAGTGAGTAGGGTGGTTTTGCCAGAGCCAGAAGGGCCCATAACAGCCATGATTCTATGTGGTTGAGCAAAACCAGTGACAGCATCAAGCAACTTCTTCTTTTCTCTACCAATTGTTACTGTTACATTTTCCCATATCATCACCATTTTTATATCTATCAACTCTTTCTATAATTCCCTCATTATACAAACTCTACTACGTACGATTTACTCTGCTCTCCAATTTTTCTATATATATTTATATTATAATGTACATGTAACAAGCACTATTATATATATATATATATACACAAGTGATTTTCCAAAATACTAAATTGCTACTTGCATTATTTAATGCTTATATATACACATATAATTAATATTACTATTTACATACATACGTATAACGTGCTAAAAATGACACAATATGTATGTGATGGCGTAATGGTTTTTTACGTTGACTTTGTTTGAATTACCGTTGCTAATTTTCACAAATAATTTATTAAAAAAAATTAAAAAGGATGAACTCCCTTTTTTCATTATATGAACAAATATAAGTTAATGAAAGTAAATTTATATGGTCCAAATTTTGAACTTTATACATTTACTTTTTTTTAATTTATTTATATTTATATTATGAGAGAGGTAATATATATTATAAATAAATGAGTTAGTTATAGCTGACTTACTTAGTTGATTATAAGCCTAATTAGTTTACTATATCTTTTATTAATTAATATGAATTCTAAGAAATTTTACTTTCTATCATATTTTTGAACTTATTTTCAATGTAGTGAGTATTTTTGAATATTTTGAAATTTATTAAATTAAAAGATAAAATTATATTTTCATATAAAAGTGACAAATTTAAGTGGAGATACATGACAAAAACTGATATGACAATGGATGACTTCTATGGCAATTTTGACACTTCCCATTGTCCCCGCTTCCCACACCCTTAAGAATGTTATAAATCTGAACTTAGTTGACCAAGAAAAATCTCAACTTTTTCTTCCACCATTTTTCACGATAAATATTCAGGAAAAAAAATGTTCGTACGATTGTCTAAATTTGAAATGCCAGATTTTATTACATTTTGAATATTCAAAATCCATGTACTTTAATAAACAATACAGTAAAACAAAAACTTCCAACACATTTTTTAGCATAAGTTTGGATTGTAGAAAATTTTGGGTTGTGTCGGCCACAGCCAGCGCTAAATACATGGCTGAATGGGTTCTGATTTTTTTTTAATTGTCGACCGTAGTTGACATTTTTTTTAAAAAAAAAATCAATTCATTTCAAATATTTTAAAATGTTCAAGATTTGGAATATATATTCTGAGTTTTTCGTTTACAAAAAAAATAAAATTAGGAATTAAAAGAAAATATTGAAAGTGAAAACAAATGATTTTGAATCATATAGATATTATATAAGAGGTAAACTAACTCAAAATTGACGAGATTAAGATTAATGGAATCGATTACACTTCTACGTCGTGGTAAAGTGAATATGATAAAAGATGTTGATTATTACTATAGTTTTAGAGTAAATAAAGAATATATATGAACATATTTCTTTTTATTTTTTTATCAAAAATAAACACAATTCTAAAATTGGTAATTTTAATTAAATATTTATACATCAAAACTACTACCATAATTGATACCTCCATTTGTTTTGAAAAATGGAGATGATATTCAGTTATTGAAGTGTGTACAATGTATTTTGAGTAGTCGTGATTAAATAAACTTTTTTAGTGGACTTACTCTTCAAATGAAACTCACAAATTTTTTATTATTATTATTATTATTATTATTATTATTATTATTAAATATATAAAAAGAAGAAGAAAATGAACATTTTCGTCGGATTCCTCTTTTCTATCTCTTATTTGATCTGGATGATATTATTTTATTGTTGTGATCCAACACAAATACTCAACTAAAAATACTATACATGTTACCAATTTTGATCTTAAAAAAAAATCAATTTTAACTTGAAACCAAAAATACACTAAGTTGATAAGTTGGTGTTTATCATATAACTTGAATTGTGTTCTTAATTAATTAAACTCTTTTTTTATGTAGCATTAGTAGTAGTGACTTGTGAGTTACTGGACGTAGTAGAAAAGGAAATGAAAAGGCACGACTTGCATGCTATCATTTCTGAACTCATTGCAGCTGGTTACAAATCACTTTCAGGCCAGCTTAATAGCCCTTGACATAGCAACGGTTCAGATAAGCCAAGTCTATATGCTACAAATATGATGTCTCTGTTGCTTCTTTAGGAGAATAATTCAAAATTCTAGCTTCAATTGGAAACTGATGAGGATATAATATAATTATATGATATGATGGATAAAATATCATTACCAACATTACTGTATTTTGTTGACCCTTGTCAATACTAGATGTAGCTATTTTAGGGATGTAACAAAGAAATATAAGAGATGTTTACTCAATACGAACTATACATTAGTTAGAAATCATGATCAATGTACTTTTAAGTTATATACTAATCCTATAAATATATATAGGCTGGTAACAAGTGAATTTAACTACTTATTGAAGGCAATTTCTTTTGCATATTGCATAACCAAATAAAGTAATAAGATTACAAACTTCATCTTTGCCATCGAAAGTGTTACTTACAATTTATATTCTAAAGCTTTTTTATTTTTAATTTGATCGCGTCGTAAACTCTCCTTTTATTGATTATATCTCCAGCATTAATTTAGGATATACGAATTTTTTCCTTTTGGTTAGGAGAAAATTGATAAAAATTGTGAAGAAATTTCTGACTCGGATACAGTTAGGGTTGTGCAAAAAAATCAGTTATAAGATCAAAGTTCAAAACCATATTCAAATACATTTTAAATATTCGGTTAAAATAATATAATTATAATTCGGTTTATTTATCAACCAATTGGATACCGATTTATGTTTTATATTTATATTTGGTTTTAATCCGATTTTTATCCACTCAACTCCCAAAAACTTCAAAACATTCTTATTTTGTCGTCACCCCATCGACCTTTCACCTTTTGCCAACGTTTTACGACAATTTATTACTAACTTCATTGAGATATTACTAACTTAATTTAATCACTGGTTTAGTACTAATCAATCATACTATATGATAACTAGTTAATTAATTAAGATATTTAATATTTATTGATGATGACTAAATTATGATAGACTAAATATTTTAAATATAATTTCTTAAATTACTGAGTTTTAAAGGATGATTTTTGTTCAAAAGGTTACATTAATATGTTACGTTGAAAATGATATTAAGATTTAGATATTGCACAAACTTAACTTAATTATATATGCTTAAGAAAAAAATGAATATATTAAATTCATTAGATATTTTAAATTTACTAAATCTTGTGGTGGTGGTGTCCATCTCAGTCTTGAAACCAAACTTTCAAGTGTATGTATTTCCTACGGTTTTATTATGGTGCAGTAATTATTAAATTTGATCGAAAAAACTTTCAAGTATTTGTATTTTCTACGATTTTAGTAATAAGCAATTTATTGAACTAATATGAATCATAATCGGTGGTCTTAATGAAGTCAGAATAAATCAATTTTAATTACAAGTTATTATAAGCAAAAGCAATTGAACATGTTTAATTTTAATCACAAGAGAAAATAATTATATGGTTGGTGTATGTTTTTTATTGAGCTTTCATTTTGTAAAAATAATCAATTTTTAAATATGAATAATTGATTTTTTTAAACAACCGATTTTTAAATTATGAGTAAATGATTTTTAAAAATATAAATATTAAAAAATAATCAAATTTTAACCAATTTTAAAAAAAATCGATTTTAAAATTGAATTTCTTAAAACTGTTTGCTTAACTAGAAATCGGTTATTTAACTATAACCAATTTTACAATTGGTTTTATAACTGGTTTTAAATCAAATAATGAAATTGATTATAAATCTAAATTCATATATTAGTTTTAAAATTGATATAATTTTATTTTATTTATTTAAAAAAAAACAATCATGCACAACCTTAGATAAAGTTGATTTTGAAGAATCATAATTCATTTTAGATACACTTGAGGAATATGAAGTCTATCCTACATAGGGTCTTAAAAATATAATGCATAAAATCTTTAGTCTTAACTTACCTAATTTAATTAGTAAAAATTATCTACAAGAGGATCATCGATATCTATATACATTGGTTCTTAGAGTGATGCATTGTTAGAGGAAAAAATTATTCAAAATAATCAAATTTGTTATGAATTAGAAGTCAACTCAAGAGTTATGGTGTCAAGTATGACATATTTAAATATTATTGTTAACAGTGATAATTTAAATCTTATGATTATTCAAAGATATTGAATAATTTTTTTTAATAGAGATATTAATAAAACAAATTTAAAGAATACGCGAAGAAAACAAACCACAGCTTTTTACCTAAATAATTTTAAGACAAAGAAAAAAAATTAAAGTGACACTATAATTTATAATTTCAGCACAAGAACCAGATTTATATGGTATGAGAAGTTTTTTAAACATTTTTTTTCTATCATGGTTAGGTTTATGGCTTTAATTGTTTTCTTTTTTTTTTAATAAATTTTTAACTTAAAAAAGTAAACAGCAATATAGAATGAAATTTTTTGTATGATATGAAAAATATGTGGCGAATTTTTTTAAAAAACACTCCTAATAAGTCTAATAAGTAAAAACGGTAGAAACGAGAAAAAAATTCATGTAAACAAAAATTAAAATATTTAAAACCAGCCATTATATATTAGAAAAAAAATGGAGAAACTCAAAAAATTATGAAACAAAATAAAAACCCAATGTATGTAAGCATTTTAATGGTTCTAGACTCTAGTTAGCATAGGTACCTAGAGATTAATTGGCAATCTTTTTGTGCCACCGATATAATAGAAGGTACAACACATAACATCTATAAATCACACATAACCTTTTAACAAGCCCTGAAACCTTGCAAAACCATACAATTTATTACCACAGTTTCACAACCAAAAATAAGTTTAATTTTCCCAAAATAAAACAAATCCCCATCTTTATAAAAGCCCCATTGCAAAATCCTTTATTCTACAAAAACATACAAGAAAACAAAATCAAGCACCTTTAAAACAAGACAATTCAGTTCAACGTGAACATGAACATGAACATGAAGAAGGTGACTTGCGCTGTTCTCATCGCCGCTGCCTCAATGAGTGCAGCATGGGCTTCCGCAGAGGTTCCTGCCCCAGCTCCTGGCCCAAGCAGCGGTGCCTCAGCTGCCATTCCCCTTGTTGGTTCCTTGGTTGGTGCATCTGTTGTGTCTTTCTTTGCCTTGTTCCATTAAGCTTCATACAAAAATGTGACATGCTGAAGAATCAATTATGTAACTCAAAGAAAATATATATATATATATATATATATCGTATAAAAAACTATATGTATAACTGTGATATCTCTGTTGAATGAAATAGCAATTTGTTTCATATATTTGTGCAAATGTATGATTTTTACATGTTACATATAGTTCAACCTATTGATTTGGGAATTTAGCTCAGTAGTTTAGGATTCAGAGGGAAAAAGACAACAGTACAAAAAACAATTTAATATAAACATTTTAGCAATAAACAATATGTGGCATGCAAGCTCCAATCATCAACCAAGCAACAAACTCAATAAACAAACTTATATGCCATTTGAAATACACATTTCTTACAACAAATGTATATAAATTAATGAGGATAACCTCTCCCACAAACTAGTTTTCAGGGTTAAACTTTTGAGCAGATATGAGACTCTTTGTCAACCATATTGCTGTTTCTCTAGATGATACAGCTTCTTTTCCAAATGGTCTTAACACACCAGCAAGCTCTTCAAGTTTATCTTGTTTAAGTAACTGAGCGCATAACTCGAGCAGAGATTCCAATGCATCAGCTCTTTGCTGACATGGACTATCCAACGCATTATTGATTGTTTCGTCGCCATCACCATCTGTTGCAGTAACTACACTCAATGAAATTCCATTCGGTTTCAGATCAACCCTGACTGAATTATCGTCTTCTTTCTGGTTGGAGTGAATAATGTGTTGTTTTGCTATGTCATCATCCTTAACTGCAAGTGTATTTGTATTATCATTACTCTCTGATGACAAGCAATTCATATTTGAGCCTTCTCCAGTGTCATGTTCAACCCTGAGAAGATGCATAGTTAGCAATGAACTTTCATAATTGATAGAATTATTTTTGTTACTGCCTGCACTAGAAGTAGTTGATTTCCTGAGGTCCTCAACTTTGGCATCTTCCATTTGTGCTTCGGTGGTGGCTGCATTTATGTCAACAACCCCTTCTGATTTATGAAAATGTTTTGCAGCAAATCTGAGTTCTTCTTCTTGCAGAGAATCTTCTTGTATGCTCTTTGAGGTGATCCCATTGTTAGCTATTTCTCTTGCTGTTCTAATTTTATAGTCCTCCCTGCACACACTGCAAGTAGTTGATTCAGATGTTGTTGACCCATCTTTCGAGCCGCTGATACTAGTAGAAGATTCAACTATGTAACTGAAAAGATCAACCGTTTTGGTCTCAAGGTTGTCTTCCGTGCTGGTTGAGATTGTTACCTCGCCTTTGTTAGGAAGATTGTTTGTCTGTACATCGCCATTTCCCTCAATTGGATGAATCCGGTCCAAATGATTTACGAATCCCATTTCTTTGTCTTTATGGTCCTTGCAACAACTAGATTTTGGAGACCTTTTGGTCTTATCCTTTGAGTTATTAACTATGGGATATATCGGAAGAACATTCGATGATGCATTCTGACAGCGAAGAACATAAGGTTGTAAATGTGGATGTCTTAACAATTCTGCAGCCTGTCAACAAAGAGATGCAGCATTAGAAACAATAGTTCCATCAAACTAATCACCTTAGACAGGGTCGGTTGAACTCACTGTTGGCCTATGTTCTGGATTTTTCCTCAGCATGCTCTTGATAATTTGCTTCCTGTTACAAGTGCATCATCTATCAGATATACCATTATGATGAAATAAAAAAAGCAGAAGAAAGGGAAAATAAATTATGAATAGTTTTACTTACAGCGTGGAAGAATAAACGATTGGCAGTGGAGAAATGGAGGATCGGTTTATTTTATTGATAAGTCCAGCCATGTCCTGTTTCATTCACTCATTTGTTAAATTATTTTTCTAGTCTAAATTGTATTGAAGAATAGGGAATAAGAGTTAACTCATGCAGATGGTTCAAATTCTTACCGGAGCACGAAATGCTGGTTGATGTGCAGCAATCTCAAACATGCAGCAACCTTTACATACAAAGAGATACCGTTATTACACATAAGGTCATATATCATAAGGCTTTGTCAATTAGAATAACACATTCATGATCCTTACCAAGAGACCATATATCAGATTTATAACCATATGGTATGTCCGCGAGGAGCTCGGGACACATGTAATTTGGAGTTCCAACGACCTAGAAACAGATATCACTGTCATTCTCAAAGTATCATTAACATTACCAATAAGAGGTTCAAATTCGAAGAGTGAAAAATATAGGATGATACACAAAATATTTGTAGTTTGCAAAAATATCAGCTTAACTACTGTAAGCTGAAAAGCATCAATTACTTGACACGACAGTCCATTGCAATGTACAAAATACGAAGTTTCATTCAGGAGGCATCAGATAAATGCTAACATATAAAATATACGTGCAATACCGAGGAAGCGAGGTCTTCTCCATTAAGTCGCTTTGCAAGACCAAAATCACCTGTACACTCCACACAATAAATATATTTCTTTAGATAACATAAAACATGAAATCCAAAATTTTTGAGCTTTCAAAGGATAATGCTACATACCGAGCCGAATACTGTTGTCCTTGGTGAGGAATATGTTGGAACACTGAGAATTTACATTAAGTTTCAATAAGTAAACATCACGTGAATTTTATTTTATTTTTATGAAACTATGAGTATAAGAGAATATGTAATACCTTGAGATCCCTGTGGATAACTCGGTTAGAGTGCAAGTAGTCTACAGCTATCAATAATTGAGTTAGCCATTTGCAGACCTTCTGCACTTGAAATTGGCAATCCAAAGTGAGTAAGGAATATTCATGATGAAATATTAAGGAACAGAAGATTAAATTATTAATTACCTCCTCAAGAAAAAACGATCCACGAGCTTTCTTAATGCTCTCAGCCCTGCTCCATAAAAAATGCAATGTTCCATGATTAGGACTTCATGCCACTGTTAATAATCTCTAATGTATTTCATCTTTAATCTTTAACAAAAACATGAAATCCCAAACTCTTGTATCGAAGAGTAGTTCGTCTCAAAATTAGAATGTTTTTAAGATTATAGTGTTACGAAATGGACAACTAAATATATATTTGTCTATCAAGCTTCTATGTGGAGAGGATACCGTGGTCATTGCAAAACATTCAACAATGACAAATTCCACATTCTCCATATTATGTGTTAACTACAAAACATGTTTAATTAAATAACAAAAGGCTTGAACCCTTTATTCATGCAAGAAAGAACCAATATTACTCACAAGTATTTGCTTTACTTACATGTCACCTCCTTCACAATAGCCAGTTATAATGCATACATGGTCCTCCTACAAAACATGAAATATCACAAACTTGTCAACGAAGAGTGATAAACAACAGAAATATCTGATTTATCTATAACTCATGAAACCTAATTTTTCATCTCTATAGGAATGTACAACTGAAAATTAAAAAACAAAAAATGAATAAAAAAAAAAGGCTATGTTCCTACCTTCTCCACCCAAGCATCTTTGTAATCCACAATATATGGGTTATTCAGTTTTGCAATCAGATTCATCTGTAATAGAGAGGAACTGTGTCATTTTTATACAAGTAGACAGAAAGTAATCATTCAAAACCAGCTTAACACAACCTCTTAGAACTGAGGTTTGTGAAATCATTACTAAGTATACCATCTTATATTTACAGAAAAACTCTATTAAGATGGTACTTGGTTCAAAAAGAAAATGATGTCTCATCTGGTGTTTCACTTAACAGCATTTTGTAATATTCAAAAAACAAATACCCTCTTTTCTGGTTTGATCAGTACTTTAGACAATAATGAGCAGCATAGCACCTACCAGATTTTTATTAACAAATTTATTTCAATGTGAATTTACTAAAGTCATTGGTCACGTCAGATGATTTATTTCTTTTGTTCCATAGTTTTACTTAAGTCATTGGTCATGTCAGATGATTCGCGGTTTCTGGTTGCTTCTCTGCTAACATTGGTTGGCTATAAGGATACTGGTGTTGATAAGCTTGTTAATCATGGCATTACTATGCTGACTTTTTTTGGTGAGATCTCGCTCGTTCCTTTATTTTCGAAGATTTTTTCGTGAACAGATATAGTTTACCGAGCTATATATTAAGATGAGTTTCTTTCATGGGTCAGGTTTTTGCCGCGTGTTCATTTTTTTCTTCTTATTCATAAATATTGATATGTTGCATATGATTGATAGTGGTTATGGGACCAACCTAGTTAGAATCACCTATTGCCTTCACTATAGTGATGTTTTTGCATATCATTGTGTTTTTAAGTATAGAAATAATACAGTTGTTTGACTAATTTGGTGCAAAATATATACATGTCTAATTGTTCAGGGAAATGAAGAATATATTAAACAAATAAATAAATAATTGCATGGTGGATAGTGAGTGTATGCATCAAGTGAAAGGGTATTTTACACCAACCTCTTGGTGTGCTGTACGTTTGAACTTCTCTGTCTGCTTAGCCAAGCGAATCTTTTTCAACACATACCTACCGGGGATTAAATCAATGAAATGAAAATTGATAATTATTGAAGTTGATAATCAATTCCAACAATTAAACATGAAAATCTCAAACAAGAAAAAACAAATTAAAAAAATTGAAAATTTCTTTGTTGGGTTGTCCATTATTTAGCCAAAAAAATCAATCTCCAATTCATCTTGAAAAGCTAACAGCCATCAAACATTACAAGTTCCAACTTCACCAACAAAACACAAAAAATAAAAAAAGATTAAATTTTTCTTCATGGGGTTGTCCATTTTCACAATTGAAAAAAACAACAATCTTGAAGTACAGTTTATTCTGCATGGTTTAAGCAATTAAGGGAAAAAAGTTAACAGTTTCATTCATTGACTTACCTCTTTTTCTCAGACTTATGAAGAACAAGAAAAGCAGAACCAAAAGCTCCTCTACCAATTTGTTCTATCACTTCATACTCTTCCATCTTCTTGGACTTCATCTCAACGTTCTCTATCTCCATGGAAAACTTCAGAAGCTAGAACACAAAAACAGTGAAGCACTGAAGCAACAGATCCTGATTAGCTACAAACCCAATTCAGAAAATCAAAGGAAAAAGAGAAAAAATGATTCTTTTATGGTAAACTATATGTGAGTGTGAATTCAATTACCAACCCTTTCTACCCAATTTTTTCATCTTTTTCATCTAAAAGAGCATTAATTGGGAAAAAATAAAAGTATTCTAAGAGAAAGAAGTTTTTAGTGACTAGTACTGCTATTCAATGGGGTTCCAGCAACATTGAATTGAATGGTTTTCACAAGAAATATGAGTAAAGTTACATTCCACAATTTATGACAATAACTACCTCCTCAGAGAAAGAGAGAGAGTAACGATATAAAAGTGGAGTAAAAGCTAAATAGAAAAAGAAGACTATAGTGTCACATTTATAAATACTTTATATTATACAAGTGTTATAGTGGTGAGTGTATATGAATGAAGAAGATGGGGACAGATATGGAAAAAACTAAAGAAAAAGTCTTATTTGATTGCTTGTGTACACAGATTCACAATAAGGAATGTTCCTAGCACTATGTTGTAATGTCACACTCCATGTACCTTATAATAATAAATAGAATGATCAAAATGTAAATACATGAGCCAATAGGAAGAAAAAGAAAAGTATCATAATTTATTTTAAGAAAACATAAAATTAAGGTTACATTACTCTTTTGATTGTTTTTTTTTTTCTTCTCTGTTTTTGTTTTGATCTCTTAATTGATTATCGTTTTATTTTAGTCATTTAACTATTGTGTTTGTAAGATACTTTGAGTTTTTTCGAAATTTTTTTTGTTAATTTTTTTCAAAAAACATTGAATATGTCATGCATGTCAATTTAATTTGTTGACTATATTGGTTGAATTACTCGTAAAAATGTTAAAATTAAGATTTCAAACAAAAATGAAATATATGACACACTTAACATTTTCTGAATAAAATTAAGGAAAATAACTAAAGTGATTGACAAAACTATACTTAAGGGAAGAACACATGTCAAAATTAATTACCATATCAAAACAAAACCTAGAAAAATATAAGACCATAAAAAGTAATTTGGTCTGAAATTAAAGTTGTGTGGATTTGTGCTCGTGTGGTGTGATGCGCTGGCCAACAACCTAACTGGTCCAGGGACATGATTTTATTTATTTAATTTGACACCTACAACATTCTTAGAAGTGAAGGAATTTCTTTTTGTTGTTTTTGATCATATGATCAAGTTTGGGTTAATTGTAAATAGTGAATGTTAAATATGTTAATTTTATACTAATCTCATGTGGGTCAACGACCAACTTGTTGTGAGTTGTGATTATGTTAGATGCATATTTGTACAATTTAGGTGTTAATGGTGTTTATTTAGCTCTAAGAAATGTTATAATAATTTCAAAGCATGTGCTCAACAAATGAAATTCCCTTTTAATGTACTTAATTTGGTGATCATGGTGTCAAATCAAGAACCTAAATGAGTTTGTTTTAATCAATCCGTGAATGAGTGAGGTGCAATGTCACTATAGTAAACAATGATCATAAGAAACTCCATACAATAATATCAAAGGACAACAAAACCACAAGATTAAATTTTGTTGTTTTACTCTAATGAAGTACATACATAAATTCAAGGACAAGTTATTAGTGTTGACCCTCCAAGTTATTTTTGCTTTTCAGAAATCAAGAAACAATTAGAATAAAAATAAACACAAAGGGTCATCATTTTTTTCCTTTCCAAGCTATATAGTATACTTTACCACACATGCAAGCATGTCATTGTTATGAGTAAGAATTGTTAATATTTATTTGGGATATTTTACCAACTTATAAGAAATAAAAGTTTGCAGGGGAGAGTTCAGTTATTCATGAGATCATATGAAGCATTTATCTAGAAGTTATCATTTTTCCTTGCCTTTCTTTTTCATATGCAACCAACTTATAAGAAATAAAAATTTTCGTTGAAAAACTTCAACTTTTTATAAATGTGGATAAGTGCTAACAATCCAAAAGACAGGGCATGCTATACAAACATCACGGTGATACCAAATTTGATAAAAACATTAGAAAAAGTATTGCATAAGAAAAACATAGAAATAGAATCATATTTTTTTTTAATAAGCTAAAATATATTGACATATAATATTTGATCATGAGCGAGACTTCGATGACAATCGAAAACGGTTAGTACTTTCGAAGTACAGCGAAATAATTCTCGATAGAGATGCACCTGCAAACACTTTAACGCTCAAGTCAGTAAGAGTTGGATGGTGTGAGAATATTTATGTCACTGTGAATTGTATACCTAAACTACGTGATATTTGTATAGAGAACCATTTGATGAAGTATCTCCAGTGACAATTAGGTTGTTGTGAGAATCCCAACGAGATTCTTAGATGATCTCGAAATGCTATTTAAATTGTGAGAATTTAATCATAGAGGCATATTTGGTTATGATATGAGTCAATAAGATTATCATATGTAGATATGCAAGGCAATGAATTAAAAGCTTGTTTGTATTGACTTATTTGAATTTATCTATTTACATATACATTTGTAAAACTATTTAAGAGAATTTATAAAAACAACTTAAGACATATCTATAAGTTGTATTCAATTTTTTTCATAAATTGAATATCTTATGAAAATAACTTATAATTTATATAACTTTATTTTAATATTTATACTATAAACTGGTATAAACTATTAAATATATTATTTATTCAAAGATTACTAAAGACCACTTAGCAAAGTGTAAAGGAGTGTGACCACACCAAAACCCATTGCAAACATGCATTAAAAAAAATAACTAAACCAAACTTCTAATCTATGTCAATTTAAAAAAGTTACGGTGGTTGTTTATTCACCCTTCAATATTTGCTTAAAATGTGTGGAAAAAAATGATCAAATTAGAGATTTTAATAACTTATTAATCTCATTTTTTATTATTAAATTAATATTTTTTACTACCAAATCAGATCCATTAAAGTACCGAAAATTGTAGAGTGGGATTATCCATCGTTGTAGATTATATAGCTTTAGAACCATATATACTAACTAGCGAGTAACCAGATACACTCTCAAGTCATATCATATCACAAAAATTATATTTTTTATGTACTGTAAATTATATTCCTGCTACATAATTTATTTATTATAAGTACTTTAAATATATAGTTTACAGTGTGTATTTTTAAAATATTTAAGTTTATTGTATCGGTTATAGTGGACATTTTAAAACAGATACATAATAAACTGCATGTTTATAATTGACATTTCAATGAAAAATTATCTTTATGTCATGTTATACATCTAATTTTAAAATTGTCTCCTTAACTAAATATAAAATTTATTGAATGATAGAATAAAATTATTTTATATTATGAATGTATTGTATATTCTCTTTAAATTTTATTTTAATATTTGAAATTATTAAGGGGAAAAATTATCTGAATACATCATTATACAACAAATTTTTTATATTCTTCTACATGCATTTTTTTTAATCAACTCCAAACAAAAATCAAATTTCGTTACTCAATTAGAATGAATAGTTTAATGTAAAAATATTTTATATCGATATTTAATGTTTTTTTATCACATCACCTCACTTTTATATGATTATTTGAAAATTTGTAATATGATATAAAAGACTAGTAGTTTTTGTATTAGATGACAATGTAAAATAGTTTTTCATTGTTTGTATAAGTTTATTAAACTCATTCAATTTATCACATTACTAGAGACTTAAAAAAAATTACATTGATTTTGAAAAATACTTTAAAACATAAAATGATTTAAATATTACAAAGTGATAATTGTCTAAGATGGTAAACTATAGACAAGTGATCAATAGATGATAATTGATAGTTGTCAACAGTGATCAGAAATTGTCAAAGTAACAGTTAGAGATGGTCAATAGTGAAAGGTAGTGGTTAGAGTAGTGCCCAACGATAATTATCATAGTTGCATTCGTGATCAACATTATTCAAAATAGTAGTTGGAGTGGTGGTTAATAATTATTAGATGGGTGATTGATAGTCACCATAGTGAACAAGCGACGAAAATCAATACTAAAGATTTAGTCAATTATTCGGCCACTACTTTGACTCAAAAAATGAAGAGAAAGGAAAAACTCAATAATAAAACTACATAAATAAAATAAATAATTTGACATGAAAATAATTACATGTGACGCTATTAAAATTTTTCTTCAACGGTTTTAAAGATAAATTAATTTTTTATTTATTAAATTATTTTTATATTTCACTTTAATTTTTTTTTCTTCAATTTTAGTTCTTGAATTACAAATATTAAATATTTGATTGCTGAAAGATTTTATTTTAATTTCATCTCTTAATTTTCAAATACTAAATACATTAATCTTTTAAGCTATAGACATAAGATACTTCAATTAGTTAAGTTAAAAATATTTGACACAAATAAACATAATCAAAAGTATCTACTCTTTATAATTTAAAATATCAAAATATTTAAAGTATCAAAATAACCAAAATAATACATAACCAATAAGAAGAAGAAGAAGACTTTGTATAATGGTTAAAACTTAATAAATCAAAACAAGACTGAAAA
>JBBPBS010000753.1:6193056-6207889 GCA_037974835.1 Cicer judaicum | reverse complement strand
TTTTGAGAAATTAGAAATTACGTTTTTAATGTTTTAAATTGATGAAAAAAATATTAAAAGTTTGAATTAATTTAAAATTACTTTAACAAAAGTTTCAAAAATTTTAAAAATTCGAAATATAATTTTTTTTTTAATATTTTAAAAATCAAATTTTTGAAATCCAATTTTACATTTAAATTTTCTTTAAAGAAGTTGAAAATTTAGAATTTTAGTCAAATTTTTAAAATGTAAATTTATCAACGATATTATTCTCTTTTGAAATTTTCTATTTTAAAAATATCTAAATGTATGAAATTTCCTTTTTTGAAAACTTCCTATTCTGAAATTTTTTATTTTTATATATAATTTTTTTAAGAGTATTGAGGGAGTGGGTGATATAGGTAGAGTGATAAGTAAAAAACTTTTTTTTCAACAATTTAAATGGGACGGAACAACTAAAGTAGATGAGTTAAATCTTCGGACGGATATATATAAATTGTCAGATGAATTCGACCTGCTTAGCCACCCTAAAATTATGTCAATAAATAGAAATAAAAAATCTAAGATCTTGTTAATTTGTTAATGAGATCATAATACAGTCTTAAAGTGATATGAATCAAGTAATTAAGAAACTAATATGAGATTAGTGAAGAGTTTTGATTCTTCTTGTTCAGAATTTTTTGTGAATTAACAAAAAAAAAATTATTTTTATGAGTTTGAAATGTTATAGATTTTAGATGTGTTTGAAGGTCTTAGATTTGATGATTTTTTTAAATTTGTAAATTAAAAAAGATAAGAAATTTTTAAATTTACAGAATTAAAGATGAGTGTGAAGAAGAAAATAACAAAAGTTAATGCTTTTTGACAAAAATTGACCAAAATGATCAATACATAGATGTAGTTAAGAATCCAAAATGGAATCAAAAATAAATTAGGAACTAAAATAAAACTAAATAATAAGATAAATAATTAAAGGAGTAATTTAGTTAAAATTCTATTACTAATTTTATTTTGTTCTATGAAACTGTTTCTATATAAATGTGTTTTCTTGTTGGTTTTCTAACGTCTAATATCAACTATTTTTGGGATAATTATCAACTTCTTTATATTGTTGAGAAAACTTTCTCCTAACACACAATCTTGACATATTCTTTTATTGGCTAAAAATCCTTGAAGTTCTGGCATGCGTACACTATTACATTTTTCACACATTCAATTACAAAAATAAAGTGTCTATGAAGTTATTGAAGTGACCAGAAAGAGGTTGCTGGTCACTTATACTACGTGTGCCCCTTTTCCATCTCTTATGTATACTTCATGTCCATCTTAGAATTAGGTTAAACTACTTGGCGTAAATATTATGTACGACAAAAGGTGATTAGGTTGTGTTGTTTCAGAGGTATTTATCGCTCAATATAAATACCAAATTTTATTTCTGCGATGTTATAGACTTATAGTAACATGATTAAAATTTGTCTATTTTTGTAACAAATTTTTGTAACTAGTGAACCAAACTCATTGAGGTTACATAGATATTTATATTATTATTCAATCTAATTTGATCGTAATTGGATTGATTTGGTTTGAATTTTATGTAAAAGTTGTGTCTGATACTTTAAATTTATTCAAATATAATTGATTAATTTAAATATTAAATTTAGTTAAAATCGACAAAATCAACCTTTGCATATCCTTATGATCTATTGTAGTTAAAAAAAAATGAAATTAAAGTGTGAAAATGAGTAAGTAATGGATCTAATCTAAAATATAAAAAAAAATAATTATATATTTAAAATATTCTAAAAAAAGCTTATGTCATAAATTAAAAGAATAATTAAAAAATAAATTTTAATTAATTTAAAGAAATTTTAAGAATACTATCATTAAATATGATACCTATTAAAAAGTTGTTTATATTTATTAAAAAGTTGTTTATATTTAAGCAAAGCGAAGCAATATATATATATATATATATATATATATATATATATATATATATGGAGCATTGAAGAATGTCATCATAAATCAACTTTCTAAGCTACACATGGAGATCCAAGGTGTAACATTTCGGTCATTACCATTATCGACAGTGCTACCTCACGATCTTCTCACCCCTTATTTAATCGTAAAAATAGTGAGTTTTTTTCTTTCGTAGCTTAATTGGTAGTTGAACTGTGTGGAGACGGTACTTATCCTCTAAGTATCAAACTTGAATCCCACGAAAGACAAAAATTCGTTATTTTCACTAGGTAGATAGGAGGATGAGAAGATCGTGAGATATAACTGCTGGTAACAGTAACGATCGGGATGTTACACAAGGTAGGAAGCCTTTGACCATGAGAGAATAATTTAAAATGTAGTGTAAAATTCAGATATTTGAACATTTTAAAATGATGTAACTGAAAGTGTAATCAAATATAATTCGTAAATGAATATTTGGTATAGGTAATAGTGTTGTGAAGTTTTTTATCTTATTCTATTTTCAAAAATTTATAAATTTTATTTAAATTGATTAATTTAAATATATATTTTACACGTTTAGATTGATCCGTTTGAAATATATTTTTGTACATTTGAAAATGTTGGGAGGAACGAGAAGAAATACTCATGTAGATATTGGTCTCTTTCAACCGAAGCCCAACAAACTATCTTTCTTTTTTATTTTAAGAGCCTAAAGCTTGTGTTAAAAATAAAGAGCATAGAGGCCAAACTTATATACATTATTTGTGAAAAAGTGGGGATCCATGATTCAAATTCGTCCCCAATATATTAAATTTCTTGCAACTACCATATGATCCGTAGCGATATGATTGTACTTCCTTTTCTATTCTTACTTTAACTCAATATTCATTCAGTTATTCAATAACTGTCATATTAGATCATTTTACATAAATCAAAAAGATATAAAAATAAAAATAAAAATAACATTTTTTTTATTAAATTAATCTTATTAATTATTGTTGCATTTTCGTTATCATAAATATAAAATAAAAATAATAATAATTTGAAAGTGGTGCACATAATATTAAGACTTAAGTGTATTTTTTATTTTCTATTTTAATATAAACAATTATAGTTTCCCTTTTTCTAAATATGGGATTTCAGTCTTCTTATTTCATAAATTTCCAAAAAAAATTCCTCCAAAAATCGATTGGAATCTTTTTTTTTAACATATGGTGATTAATTGATAAGGACTATTTGGTTCAGGGCTATCAATATAATCTTGTTGGGGATTAGTTATAGTATCACTAGTAATAACGTCTAGAATTTCTAAACCATAAACATTTATGTTAACATAAAGTATAGTGAACATAAAGTATAGTGAGAAACACTTGTAGAAACATCTTTATAGGAAGGAAAAAAATATTTCATAAAAAATTACATTTCGAGAAACTAAAAAAAAAAAAACATGAAAATTTAAGTCATAAAGAAGATATCATTTAGTACCATCTATATAATCTAAGAAAATAGTATTTATAGCACCAGTGTCAAATTTATTTATCTGTTATGAATAGTAGATGCATAAGCTAAACATTCAAAAGACTTCATAGGAAATAAAGTAGGTGACTATTTATATAACATAGTAAAAGGAGTTTGATTCTTTAAAAGGGGACTTGATATCCTATTAATGAGATGAACATCATGTTGAACACTAAAATGCCAAAAATTCTTAGGCGTTTTAGATTGAAAAGAAAGAGATCTAGCAACATTGAGGATGTACCGATGTTTTCTCTCAACAACATCATTTGGTTGAGAACATTCGACACATGATCTTTGTTGTTGAATATCAGTCAAGGAAGGAACTATTTGAGCTTGTTCTTGAATAAAAGATTGGAAATCATTGTTACTAGCAAGATTAACTAATGGTCTGGAATTTTTGGAAGTGTAACCCGATAGGTAACCATGTTTAAGAAAACAAGAATCGACTGTATGATTAGTTCTCTGATAATGAGTACAAAACTTATTAAAGCCACAACGACCTATTCCACGACCTTTGTTGGAAGCAAAACCACTGCCCCCATTGTTGGATACTTGCAGTGCCAAATAAGATTTTCCGTCAATAAAATCAAGGACAACAAATACATTAAATTGACGTTCGTTAGAAGAACAAGTGAAAATGTTTTGTTAATAGAAGGTAAAGGATCAATTAACATGATATGAGATCTAACATTAGAGTATTAGTCATTCAAATTCTTTGAGAAACTTTATCACCTTGTCGTGTTCCTTATACTTGCGCAAATCAGTGACAGCGCCACAAGTGCAAGGAATCACACAAGTGCAATCACGAGTTGGGCGAAAATTCTCAATTTGAAGCAACATTACAAGAAGAGTTACAAAAAATTTTATAATTGGAATTTAAAATTGTGGCAAGAGCTTTGATACTATATTGAATTAAGAATTACACAAACACAAAACTGAATATTTTTTATCTATTGATTGATCAAGAGTTAATAATTTCAAATGATTTTAAAAATAATAAATCTCTTAAATAAAAAAAAATATACAAAATTAATAATAAACTATAAGACATCATAATAATAAAAAAAATCTAACTAATCTCTTTAAATTTAAGATATAATATTCAATTTTACGATATCTTCTTCAATCAATAATAGTAATATTTAAGGACAATTAATGTACATGCAAAACTACACCCATTGAAAAACTAAAAATAATTTTGTGTCGTCGGTATCGATGAAAATTGAAAACCATGATTTCATAGGGCACGCATCACTTTGAAGCCTTTGACTGACATGATAAACGTACCAAAGAAATAGTACCGATTTAACATCTAAACAATAAAAATATGTTAATATATGATTAAAGATTAAATATGATTGTTTGCAATATGAAAGAGAAACTCTACGATCCGATATTCTTAATTAATTTCTTTAATTTCTTAATTCTGTAACTTGATTATGGCTATTGAAAGTGAACATTATAATAGGTGATTACTTTTGTAGTGACAAAGCTTAGTAAATTAATTATTTCATCTAATTAGTCCTAAGTAAAGGGTCTTATAGCTATAATGAGCTAGGAGTTGGTACGTTGCAAAGAAAACCCAGAGGAGTTGATGGCACACTATACCTACCACTTAATAATTATATAATAAACATTAACTAATGTAATGATGGTTACATATAATTGAATATAGTTAAACATTTGGTAGAATTATATTAAATTATTTATAAGCCAGTTATAATTAAATTGAATGTACTTTAAAGATACTATATACTAATTATATGATAGTTTTTTACACTATTATTTCAAAATTTATATATTTTTTTAATTATATATTTATATTTTTTTAAATTCAATCATAATATTCAACGTAATTACATAGTAATAATTATAATTATTTCGCTAGATTATTTTTCAATATTTTCATTCTCTATGAATAAAGAACAAGACATTTGAATAAGTGACTATCAAGATTGTTTATTCCCCAATAATTGCAAAGAAAGTTATTGTAGTATCTTGTTTATGGTTTTTTTCTCTTCTTTAGTCAGTATTGACTATTTTATCTGTTTTTATATATTTATTCTCTGTATGCAACTACTTTATGGTAGATAAATATTTTTAATTCTATTTATACTTCTACCTGTAGTAGTAAAATAATTATTTTTATTTTTACTATCTTTTTTTATATTTCTATCTTAGGTTATTGTTAATTCTTGATTTTATAATGAGTGTCAAAAAAAAACCGGAACATTTTAATATTAATCCAAAGTAGATAGAATATTTTTACCGGAGTTATGTTCTTGGATCCTATCACCTTCTATATCAACAAGAGTTTCGTACTCCCCTCGTCTCTCAATAATAGGTATTATTTAACAACAATAAAAATGTCTTAGAAAATGTTATTCAAAATTTTAATACAATTTTAATAATTTTTTTATACTTTTTTAAAAATTATTATATACATAATTTTTAAAATATTATTATATTTTATATTAATAATATTAAAAATTATGGATATACGTAAGTTGGGTTGGGCCAATTTTGACAAAATCTGATATCCGATCCAATTGATTATCTTTAAATTGGGTTAAGTTCTAAATCCGTATTTTTTTCATTTAACTCGAACCGACCTGACCCAATCAAGAACGGGTTGGATTGACGGGTTATACATAAATAATAACTTGTTTTTTATTTTACGAGAAAATATATTTAATACTTGAATGTCTCAAAAACTATAAAATTTCAATTAAATCATTCAATTCTTTACAAAAATATCAGCCTTCTCACACAAAAAAACAAATCCAACAATATTCAAATATATAAATAAATTCAACACCAATAAATCAATAAAATATAAAAATTCATCAATTCTAAGTACAACTTCAAGACGCATGCACACCTTGCATGAACATTTAGTATTAGTTATTAATAATACTTTATTATAAATAATTCGTATAAAAATCACAACAGTTGTGAGCATATGCACAACAAAAGAAGAAGGTGGACTGCTGGGGTGACCAAATAAATTTTTTTTTAAAAATATAATTAGTTATTGGGTCGGTTTATGGGCTCAAATTATTAAACCTATTACCCGAACCAAATATAAGCAGAGGTTTCAACGGATTGAGTTGGATCAGATCCGAAAGTGATCAAATACAAATAAAAATTGGATTGAGTTGGGTGCGGATTGACGGGTCGACCCACACTGGTGTACACCCTTAGTGAAAACTCTACAAATAATTATGATGAATAATTTAATAAAATAATTGATTTTTTTTAATTATTAAATCTTTTAATATAAACGTAAAAAATTTAAACCACATTCATCGTGAAACAAATGAAATATTCTTTACTCATGTCAAAATTGTCAATACACTTTCAGCATATAATTAGATATGTGTTAGAATTAAATCAAAGTAGTTAAGGACACTATATAAAATTACATTACACTAATTATATGATAATTATTTATATTATAATTTTAATTTTATATTTTTCTTTAATTATTTATTTAATTTTTAGTTGAGTTATGATTGACAGTACTAATTTATATACCACAAATTGTTGAATTGTTTCATTAATTGCTGCGGAGGGCTGTACTGCAAAAAGAAGAATCTATACGATTTGTGATACAATAGGCATTCACTTAAGATTTTATTTTGACCACTCACCCTACAAAATTTTGTTAGTATTTGGTTTGGTTTTACCCAGTGTTTTTTCATATCGCTGCAGCGTTCAGCAATAATGATTATAGACGGCATATATATAAACAGCTAAAGCTTAAAAAGTGAGTACTGTGGTATGTATACAAATTATTATTATTATTATTATTATTATTATTATTATGTACATAGATAAAGTCAATCTTGAAGAAATTATCACCAAAAATACTTGGACCAATTTGACTCATCCGTCATTTGGATTAATAGAAAAAGTTCAGAAAGCGAAATGTCTCACTCTGTTTGAAAACATGTTCAACGATCCGGTAATTAATTCAAAAAACTTATTGCTGAAGATTAAAAAAATGAACATGGTTGAACTGTGTGCAATTTCAGCTCAAATAGTGGATATAAAATAATAATTTATTAATTTTGTGGTCCTTCAAATGTGTATGAGGCAGAGGATCTACAGTGAAGTGGTCCAGTCCTACATGACACTCTTTACTTGTTTCTATTGGTGAAATGTAATATTCCTCTCTTCTTCTTGAAAGAGCCCTGTGATTTGTGATCCTGACGCACTCTAGATTATTGTGGACCCACACTATATAAAATGACCAATACACAAATACACGAGGAGCAATCGGTTTGTACTTTTATCTACTCTAGTAAAACACTTCAATACTTTGGCATTACTAATAACTTTAAATCATCCGGTTTTTTTGTTGTTGTAAAATTTAAATATTTAATTATGACAAACACAAATTTACATCACTTCAAATTCTAACAAGCAGTTATATTTCTTAAAAGTATTTTCTTCTTATGAATAAAAATTGATTAGAGAAAATTAATATATTTGATTTAAAATTTAAATTGAATATGTTAATATTTTATGTGTAATTAGATTTAGAATTTTTTGAAGTAATGTAATTTTAGAGTGTAACTTAAATTCTACTATGTAAATTTCACTTTTTGTTGATAAATTTGGAAAAAATTTAAAATGAAATATTTAGTTAAATTTAGAGAAGTTCAAATACTACATTATTCCTTCTATACTTTATAATTGTGAATCTCAAATTTTCCCTATAAATTTTAAAAAGAAATTGCCTTTCTAATTTTCATTTTTGCTCCAACGCTTTTTTAATTTATAAATACGACCAAAATTTAAATAAACAATTGTTATAACTAAACTATAAAATTTATTAATAAAAAAAATATAGTTGAAGAATTTTTAGTTGTTTAAAACTTTTAACTCTCTAAATATTTTAATTACTTCATACAAACATACTCTTAAAGAATCAAATATTTAACACATAATAATAAGTTATTTATGATATTAAATTTAAAAATAATGTATTTTGATATATGATTATTGTTAGTAATAAAAAAAATGTATTATTTTGCATGGGATACACCATATACAAACCACTAATCTCATTTTAATTTTTATTTGTACAATATTGAAAGTTGAATGCTCATATTTTGTTATATTGTAAATTAAATTTTAGAATTTAAAATATAAACTTTTTTATCTTTATATAATATCGGATGTTTCAATTTAGATAGAGAAAAATTTGAAGAGACGATAAATAAATATAAAATAAACAAACAATTAATCATATATGTAATAGAAAAAATTATTTTGACTAATCAACGACGAGAGTAATCGCATTGAAATAAAAACTTCTAGAGATGAATGTTTACAATACCATTTTCCAATTCTTAAAAGACTGTTATTTTGAGTAAGTGTTTAATAATACCAATCATCATTTGCTAAATATATAATAGAACTACAAATAAAGTTTATTTATAAATAGAATTAAAGTGTCACATAAATATATAATTGATTTAATAAAAATATTTATGTAAAAATATTGACAATAAAATAACTTAAAATATTATTTTAATAATATTATAAATAGATATATCGAAGATGTGATAGATGAAAAAGATATAAATAAACATGGAGTAATACAAGAGTTGTTATCTAAAATCCTAGTCCCTATTTTCTATTTTTTCTTCTCACAATTGTAGAATTAAGAGTGCAAAGCAAATAAAATATTTGGGGTAGCAAATCCAAACTTGATGTTGACCTACCTCTTTATTAGAGGTACGTAATTCCAAATTAATTAAGGAGTCTGAATCGTGGGATGGGGACCTTTGTCTCATAGTCAGCCCTGTCCTGTCTGTCCCTCACGAGAATCCTTTGTTTCTTGCCCCATTTTTTCTTTATCCTCGTTATACTCACTTTTTTCTTTTTCAACTTATACATATTATATATTATTTATTTCTTTCAATTTTTTAATTAATAAAAATTGACATATTTAATATATTAATTTTTTTTATGACATTATAAATTAAGTATATTTGATAAAAGAACCGAAGGTTTTAATTAAGTGAATTGTTTTTTGTTTCTCATGTAGTACATGTTAGTAACTTTGATTATTTGCAGAAAATAGAAATAACTATAATTTTTTGATTAGTTTAAATGGAAGTTTTGTTTCATTTGATGCATTGGCAAAATCAAATAAAGATGTCTGTCTGACTTTCTGAATTCTGACGGTCAATTTGAGACCCCACAAGAAACACGAATCGACAATATGGTCACGTGGCCCTTTGAGAGTAACATTGTTGAAGCCAAAAACATATTCAATGTAATGAGAGTACATGCATTCAATTTCATCTCACTTTCCACTGTAATGCTAAACAACACTTGTGTTGGCTGTTACAATGTCAATTCCATTCCTAAACCTTCTTGGATTCCATTTACAACTTTTTGTAATGTCAATGGCATCATATTCTTCCAAGTTCTCACTTCTATGCTGCCTTTCTTTCTTTTGGCTCTATTTTGAAGGGATTTTTAAATAAATAACAAAATTAAGGTTAAAGTAGGTTATTCGTTTATTAATTTTAGGATTTTTTAAATAAGGAAGACCTTTCAATTTCATATAACATGTTAAAAAAATGGACAAAATAAAAAGCTATAACATGTAAGAAATATAATAAAAATGGAGAAAATAAATTAAGGGTGGGTAGAAAGTTGAAAAACTGAGCACCAATCAAGGCTAGCTAAAGGTAAAAACATAACGCAATACAATGCATTTATAAAAACCAGAGACTTTTAAGACTCTATGAAACAAAATTCTTTATGGCTATGATGACCTATTGCAAGTAAATCTAACCCTTTTTCCCTTTCCAGCACATCAAAATCTATTGAGAACAAACACCTTAATCACCACACTTTTTAACACTGATATATACATATACAACAAAGAGTTGAGTATACTTCTCAAACAACACCAATGACTACATTCTGTATATATCTATTCCTTCTTTCTGTAACCTTTCCAATCTTCAACCTCACTTCATCTTCATCAGAAAGTGATTCCCTTCTTTTATTCAAATCCTCCATTGAAGACTCCAAAAATGTTTTGTCTAGTTGGTCAAACACTTCATCAAACCACTTGTGTAACTGGACAGGAATAGCTTGTTCAACTTCACTCTCAGTAACTTCTGTTAATCTTCAAAGCTTAAACCTTTCTGGTGATATCTCATCTTATATATGTGATCTTCCTAATCTCTCTTATCTCAACCTTGCTAATAACATCTTCAACCAACCTATTCCTCTTCATCTCTCTCAATGTAGTTCATTAAAAACTTTGAATCTTAGTAATAATCTTATATGGGGTACTATCCCTTCTCAGATTTCTCAGTTTGTTTCTTTATCAGTGCTTGATTTGAGTATAAACCATATAGAAGGAAATATACCTGATAGTTTAGGTTCATTGAAGAATCTTCAAGTTCTTAACTTTGGAAACAACTTGCTCTCTGGTGATGTACCAAGTGTTTTTGGAAATTTAACTAAGCTTGAAGTTCTTGATTTGTCTCAGAATCCTTACTTGGTGAGTGAGATTCCTAAGGATATTGGTGAGCTTGGAAATCTAAAGCAACTTTTTTTGCAAAGTTCTTCTTTTCAAGGTGAAATTCCTGAGTCTTTGAAAGGTTTGCATAGCTTGACTCATTTAGATTTTTCTGAGAATAATCTTACAGGTGTTGTTCCTCAGTCTCTTGTAATTTCTTTTGAGAACTTGGTTTCTTTTGATGTTTCTCAAAACAAGCTTTTTGGGCCATTTCCAAATGGTATATGTAAAGGAAAAGGGCTTATTTTTTTAAGTCTTCATACAAATAACTTCACTGGTGTTATACCAAACTCAACTGGTGAATGTAAATTTCTTGAGAGATTCCAAGTTCAGAACAATGGTTTCTCTGGTGATTTCCCTGTTGTGTTATGGTCACTTCCTAATATTAAACTCATTAGAGGTGAAAACAATAGATTCACAGGACAAATACCTGAGTCAATATCAGAAGCTTCTTTCTTGGAGCAAGTTCAGCTTGATAACAACCATTTTGTTGGTAAAATTCCTCAAGGTCTTGGCTTTGTTAAAAGCTTATACAGATTTTCTGCTTCTCTTAATCAATTCTATGGTGAAATTCCTCCTAATTTTTGTGACTCACCGGTTATGAGTATAGTGAATCTCTCTCACAATTCTCTTTCTGGTAAAATTCCAGAACTGAAAAAATGTAGGAAGCTAGTTTCACTGTCTTTAGCAGAGAACAGTTTAACAGGAGAAATTCCTAGTTCTCTTGCTGAGTTACCTGTTCTTACTTACCTTGATCTTTCAGATAATAATCTCACTGGTTCAATCCCACAAGGCCTTCAAAACTTGAAGCTTGCACTTTTCAATGTTTCTTTCAATCAGTTATCAGGTAAAGTACCATACTCATTGATTTCTGGTCTTCCTGCTTCATTTTTGGAAGGAAATCTTGGTCTTTGTGGCCCCGGATTGCCGAATTCATGTTCCGATGATGATGATAATCCAAGAAACCGGGCTGCTACTGGTCTTACAACCTTAACATGTGCCTTGATCTCTTTGGCTTTTGTTGCTGGAACTTCCCTTGTTGCTGGTGGATTTATACTGTATAGAAGATCTTGTAAACGGAATAATGAAGTTGCGGTGTGGCATTCGGTGTTTTTCTATCCTCTAAGAATTACTGAGCATGATCTTGTTATAGGAATGAACGAGAAAAGCTCAATAGGAAGTGGAGTTTTTGGTAATGTTTATGTTGTGAGTTTACCTAGTGGTGATTTAGTATCTGTGAAGAAGCTAGTTAAATTTGGAAGCCAGTCTTCAAAGAGTTTGAAAGTTGAAGTCAAAACTTTGGCTAAAATTAGGCATAAGAATGTTGTTAAGATTCTTGGGTTCTGTCATTCTAATGAGTCAGTTTTTCTTATTTATGAATTCTTGCACGGAGGAAGCTTAGGGGATTTGATTTGTAGTCAAAATTTTCAGTTGCATTGGGTAATTAGATTGAAGATTGCTATTGGTGTTGCTCAAGGACTTGCATATCTTCACAAGGATTATGTACCACACTTGGTTCATAGGAATGTCAAGTCAAAGAACATTCTTTTGGATGTTAACTTTGAGCCAAAATTGACACATTTTGCTCTTGATAGGATTGTTGGAGAAGCTGCATTTCAATCAACTTTGGATTCTGATGAAGCAGCATCTTCATGTTACATTGCTCCAGGTATGAGAACTTACGTGAATCATTAAAAAAAGCACTATGATGATAGAGCAAAGTCATGTAATTCATAGGATTTTCTATGATGATAACTTTTAGTAGAATTGAATTTGTAAAATTGATTTGGTTATAACCAATTTTTAATCAAAGTGATTTATGTTTGGATAATTTTACTCTAAAAGCAAGGACAGCTGACACTGCCCTCTAGAAGTAGAAGTTTGCAGTACTCACGACTGAGACAGTGTCGTGATTGGTACCGGTTTGACAAAAATAGGAAAAATAAAACCAGTGGGGTTGAGGCATGTTTTCTCTTGTTTTTGTCACACTGACACCAACCAAGTGAGTGTCTTAGACCTTACAAGAAAGAGGACTGAGAACTGTTACTTCTAAGGATTTGACATCAATCATGGTTTGAGTTTCGGACAATTTTTAACTATTGGTGCACGGTTGACCATATGTACATTGTTGACTATGAGTCTATGATTCATTAATTATTGATAGAAAACACTAGTAAATCAGCAATTTAATTAGTTGCATGTCAATGACATACTGATAACCAATAAATGACCATTACCATACTAATTCTATTTGTTGCATTGCAGAATATGGTTACAACAAAAAACCAACTGAACAATTGGACGTGTACAGCTTTGGAGTAGTATTGCTAGAGCTAGTTTGTGGACGACAAGCAGAGCAAACAGATTCAAGTGACTCCTCTCTTGACATAGTGAAATGGGTCAGAAGAAAAGTGAACATCACTAATGGAGTGCACCAAGTTCTTGACAGTAGAATATCACATACTTGTCACCAACAAATGATTGGTGCTTTAGATATTGCTCTACGTTGCACTTCTGTTGTGCCTGAGAAAAGACCATCAATGGTTGAAGTTGTTAGAAGTCTTCAGTCTCTTGAGTCAATGACTTGTGTTGAAAATTTGCAGGGTCCAAATGATGAACCATCCAGTCAAGTTTGAAACTTGAACTTCCAACAAGTTCCTAGTGTGTTGGTGACTTTGTATGTAAATTAATTTTCAGCTTTATATTTCACATCTTTTTTTATGTGATGATTTGAGATATATAGAATGGTTTGGCAAATCACATTGTGAATGAGACTTATCTTTATTAATTGGATGGATTGAGTTGAGTTTATGGGCCAGTCCAAATATAGCTGGGTTAATATTGCCACAATAATCTGTGTCCACCTTCACTTTTCCTACATCTATTCAACACATTTTTTTATAGTCAATATATTACATCTATCACATCACTTTTTTTATTTGTATTCTCATTTTTGTTAATATACTATTGAATAAAATAACATTATTCTTAAATTATATATGTGGTCGAATTATAATTAAAAAGAATGACAATAATACACTAATATTATTGTGTGAGTTGATTGATAATTACATTTCAGAGTTTACAGTTATCTAATATTAAAGATACACAATATCAACACTATAGAATATGACAATATATATATAAAAAATGTCTACATTCCGTTCCCATACCTATGCATAGTGACTTTATGGTGATTTTAAATTTTATTTTTTTATAATAAATTAGTTAAATTATAAATGCAAAATTAAGGACAAATGGGTGTTTTAAAAATACATTTTTATTACAATTAAGATTGGGTCAATCGAAAAGAATCAATCTCTTGTAATATGTTGAACTATAGTTCAATTCCCAACCATAACAGTGTCCACATTAAGCAAGTTAATGACAATTTCTCACTGACGATCTATCTCCAATGGATAAAACCTGTGGAAAAAAGATCAAATAAAATCAATTTTTATAACAAATTCATAAAACCTTAAATTCAAATATTCTCTATAAGAGTTATAGTACCTTTTTAGTATAAGACATAAACCTCATCATAAATGCTTATTGTTGATCAATATTTTTGTTGTTGTATTTTATGAATTAATTAATTAAGAAATAATATGTATTTTATTAGTAACGTATCTATTTAATATTTTTAAATTGAAACTTTGAAGAAAAATATCATACACAAGCAAATGTATGTATTGGTCGGTCTATTTAAAATGTATTTTACAAATTAATTAATTAAAATAGAAATATTTATTTTATAATAGTTTGTCATTTAAATATTTGAAACATAAAATTTGAAAAAAAATTATAATATATATA
>JBBPBS010000753.1:6176924-6192814 GCA_037974835.1 Cicer judaicum | reverse complement strand
TATACATCAAAAAAATTATAATATAACAATTATAATTTTTTTTATAAATTATATTTGAGAATTGTCATTGATAAAGAAGTTAAATCATTATCATCAATAAAATAATTAATATATATATTTGATGTCAATATAAAATTAATTTTTATTTATTAATAAATATTTTTATATATTAATTTAATATCTTATGTATAAATAAGTGTATATATGCATGAATGGTATTTGAAAATGTAAATAAGATATATTGTAGTTGAAAATGTAAAAAAGATATATTGTAGTCGAACTGTGTTTTATTTGATAATATCTTATAATAAAATTTTAAATATTTTAATAGTACAGTTTTTAATTTAATATAGTAATATCTTGTTTTAACGTTAATACAATAATCAACGTCACACAACCCATAGATACACACATATATTTAGCTAATTTATTTATAACATAGATAGATTGTATTATGAATAACTCATATTCTGTTTTTATAAATATTCCATAAACTCTATTTAAAAAAGAGATTAAAAATATTATATTTTTAAATAAAAATATCGATTTTGTATGTTAATAAAAATAAAAAAAACTAAAACTAGTAAGAAGAAAATAACAAATAAAAAACAAATCAGACATTGGGCAAAATTACTATTTACTCCATTGAAATTGAGAGGAGGAGTATATATATATATGGAAGTGTGTAGGAAGGAAAAGGGTTTCCGTGCAAGTGTGAGGGTTTAGGGCGCAGAAAAGAAGAGAGGTTACACTCTTCAACTCAACTCAACTCAACAACTCTCTTCCTTCACCATGGCCGACGATGACTATGAGGACATCGACATGGGGTTCTCTCTCTCTCTCTGACACAATTAATTAGGGTTTTCTTTTTCAATTTTGCGTTTTCCAAATAATTACTCGGAAAATTCTACATGCTTTTTAGTTTCTCTTTAATTAATATATATCAAAGCAATTAGAGCTTTTTGTTTAATAGTTTGTAAATTACTATTGAAATATTTTTCATGATTTAAACGACGGTGATGATTCAGGTACGAGGAGGAGCCACCAGAGCCTGAGATTGAGGTAACATCATAATTCATTAATTTTTTACCTTTCTTTTATTCATTGGAAATTAATGGAATTATAATTTGGTGGGTTGATTCATGTGAAGGAAGGTGCAGAGGAGGAGGATCTCGAGAACAAAAATGATGACATGACTGGAGAAGGAGAACCAATTGAAACTGAGGATAAGGATGATGAGCAACCAGGAGAGCGTCCTCGAAAGACATCGAAATATATGACCAAGTATGAGCGTGCTAGGATTCTCGGTACTCGTGCTCTTCAAATCAGGTTTTCTTCTTAATTTTGTCACCCTAAGGTTATGCTTATTGATTATTTGTGATGCTATGTTTGAAAATGCAAGAATGTGAATCAAAGTCAAAAGATTGAGTGATTTATGAAACCAATCTAAGTAATTATGTGGTTATTTAGTTTTATATCTGAATAGTACATGAATGACTAAAGGTTCTATTTGTACAAGTGAGTTATGTTCAGTTAATGCTTACAGTTAACTAACCTAATTGTCTTTAATTGCACTTAATTTCTAAAACCTTCTAATTGTCCTAAGAGCATCTCCAAAGCTCTGTCCTTGATTTTGAAAAACTTCTAGGAACATGTTTTTAAGTGAAATAAGATTTGCCATAGTAGAATCTCCGACTAACCCGTTCTTACTAGGCTGCTTGCAGCAAACGTATGTTGAAGAAAGAAAGAGAAAAAAAAAAGAGGGAATGGAGTGAGAGAATATGTAAATGGTAGGATCTATTTGTGTTTTTAAAATAGTTTGCCATTGGAACAAATTTGGGGCAATTCTTAGATGTGGTGTGGCTGGTTATGGCTACTAAAAATGAGGAAAGAACCCAATTCGGGTTCCACTGCCGGAGATATGCTCTAGTGCTCTGTACACAGAGCTCAGAGTAAGGCAGTAAAAAAGGCTAGATATGTTACAATTAACCAGTAAGCAATATCGTAAACTTTGTCAAACACCCTTAGTTTGTCTGATTTGTGAAACACAAGGGAGAGAGATCCTTGGTAAGAACATCTACATAGTCATCAGTTGTTGGAATATGACTGACAATAAGCTCTTGTTGAGGGATTTTCTCTGACAAAAAAGACGTCAAGTTCCAAGTGCTTGGTTCTGCTGTGAAGGATTGCCATTATGAGACAGGAGACTGCTCTCAAGTTGTCACACTAAATTTGAGGAGTGCTGAAAGGAATCTGAAGTTCTATGAGCATAGATTGCAGCATAGGGTTTCAGCTTCTGTGTTAGCCAAGATTCTATATTCCACCTCTGTGCTGGATTAGACCCTCAAAGTTTGCTTCTTAAATCAAACACCATATTTAGATGTGGTGACATCTGGGTCAAATGCCCTGTCCGCATCACAGAAATTCAGAATATATGTTTTTTCTGCCAGGTTTGCCTTCTGTATGAGTGAACCATGTATGATAATGCATTTTAGATACCCGAGTATCCTTCTAAGAGTTCCAAACTGCAATGCCCAAACAACTTATTGATAGAGAGTAGGATCCTGCATTGTTAACCCAAAAGAACTTGATAGAGAGTAGGATCCTGCATTGTTAACCCAAAAGAACTGGAGCTGGTCATTTGGCCTCATATGAGGGCGAGGGCAAGAAAATGGCTAATAGTTGTATTCCGTGGTTGTTTTTTCTATCACTGAATGGTGCTGGAAGTTCTATTTATACTAGTGATTTCTGTATTTGTAATTGTGAGGTTTGTAACTGGATTTCAGTTATTGTTAAAAGTTGCCATAACTGCAAACTGACCTATCTGTCAAGCTTCTAGAAAGAGAACTAATGCTCTGTGCAGAGAGCTTGCAGCTAGTGTAACAATGAATATACAACTCATTACAATAAACCAGTATGCATATGAAAAACAATAACTAAAAGCCCATCTAGGATTCCCCTCATTACTAACTACTAAGGGGAAAAAGCTCTTACCAAGGCAATTTTAACAAAATTTACTTATTTCTTCCTTTGAAAAACTTTGTTTCAGAACCTTTAAAATCTAAAATCTATAACATGTTGTCTTTATTTCTATGCAGTATGAATGCACCTGTCATGGTCGAGTTGGAGGGTGAAACTGACCCACTTGAGGTAATTGAACCTTTTTTACACTCTTTACAACTCAATACCTTCATTCTTGTCATATTACTGCTTTTGACTACTCATTATGGGTGTATCGTTGTCGAATTTCCAAATATATGCATATGTCCTTCATTTGAAATATAAAAAATATTTAATTTAGAAGCTCCCTAAGTTCTACTACTTTATTGATCTCCTTCATTAAGCGGTGTACCATGACGCGCATACTACAGGTATTGGCCCTGTATGCTTAGATATTCGGTCTATGGTCGACTATACAATTGCACTAATATATGCAGCCAAATTACATTTATAGCATAAGGCATTCCATCTTCACATATATTCATTTTTAATTAACTGATATATTTAAGACGAGAAGATCAAATTTATTCAGAAATAGGCTTATCTTTATATTAGGTCTAATATTTTCCTTGTATAGTTGGTATGTTCAGCTTGTAGATTGGTTTTCCCACCATTGTCCATAGCTTGCCTTTTCTTGGCTTGGGCCCCTTAAAAAAGATCCAAGCTTTGAAAATTAAAACATAAACTGGGCTGTCATTCAGTTTGACAGTCACATGGTTTTCTCAATGTTCCATCAATGAAACTTTAAAAAAAATGTAAGATAAGATTGTTGACAATACTTTGCTTAACTGATATGTTTGATGACATTCTTGTCTCCAAATGTGATCACACGTTAATTTAGGATTTAAATAATATCCTAGATAGTAGTGTACATTGTTTTATTTAAAGAGTGATTTGTTATTGCTAAATGTTATCTGATTCTCAAGCTCTCATGATTTGTAAAGAGTACACTTTGCACTCTATACTAGGAATTACATGATTACGTGTTTTGTAAAATTAATTTCTTATAGCTTAAACTTTAGAAGTTTTTCCGTGTTTGGTTTATATGAATATCCATGTTTTGTTTATAATGTGTTAGATCTGCTATGGTTTCATTTTTTTGGTATCAGTGTGCAATCATAATGCTATGTATTTTATTTGTTATAATGTCTGATATTTTATTATCCAATCCCTTCAGATTGCCATGAAGGAGCTACGAGAGCGGAAAATCCCTTTTACCATCCGTCGCTACTTACCTGATGGAAGGTATATATAGTCAGTCTATTTAGTTAGTTGTGTACTTAATTTTTGTTGGATGGGCGAGGTTTAGGCTGATAGCATTTCTTCATCTTTTATGTCATACTTACCATTTTTTGCTACATTGTCCAGCTATGAAGATTGGGGAGTTGATGAACTGATTGTGGAAGACTCCTGGAAGAGGCAAGTGGGTGGTGATTGATGATCCTACCATAAAAGATAGACACTAAGACCTGTCAATTATCTTAGATCTGGGTGAAGTGGACACCATTCTAGGATCCTACCATGAAATTGGCTTATAGCATCGTATTAGTTTTGGATTTCTATATATGTCCTGTCCCTTAGTTTTATAACTCGGTAACATTTTCTGTTTCTGCTAGTTTGTATATGATAAACCTCTAGGCTTTCAACTGTATTTGCCGGTGTTTGTCAAATCAGCTTCAGGCTGCACTAGGCAATATGAACATCGAAGTGATACTTACCATATGGGTTTTTGAACTTGCCAGGGAACTTCATAATGGATATATCGTTAATACAAGAGTCTTGCTAATAAGTGTTATAATAGAAATTTTACTTTGAAAAAAACAAACTTTCAACTTTTAAAGAATTGAAAATATCACTTTCAAGACATTTGTAATGTTAAAATTAACTTTGGAGGGTCTATTTGCCTTTTTAATCAACCAATTCATGTTTGAAAGCGTGTATTTATGTAATTGTGGTTCAACCAACCTAAGTTACATTTTTATGGTGTACAATGAAATTAGACTATCCCATTCCAATACATGGATGATTGGATCGGAACTCTTCATGTCTAAAAAAACTTGTGTACCTTTAAGCTGAATGTCCTTCCAACTCACATCTAAAACACACAAGTACGTTCGTAAGATTTCGTTGAAGTTATTTATTAAATTACTCAATTTTTATCAAGCAAAATTGAACCTCTGATGAGGTTCTAACGAATACAAAACCTGCTATTATAAAAGTCGAACACTGAATCAGTAAAAGTTAAATAATGTTTCATAATAAGTAGTTAAGTACTCATTTTATTTATTTATTTATTAAAAGGTAAGCCTTCATTAAGGTACACAATTTTATAATGAAAAATGATATTTTAACACAACATTAATCGGATTGAATAACCATTTAAGTTGACGTCGATATTTGATGTTAAATTTGTATCCCAATATATAGCAACTCTTATTATTGTTTAGGTACAACACTTTATTCAACTGGTTGGATTTGTCTCTTATGTGGATGAATAAGGGTTGAGTTTATCTATTTTTGAGGTCTCTGCTTTAGGTAAATTTGTATCGGTCTGTTTTATAATTAATTACTAGAATATAATTGCATGGGATATATAAATTTTAACATATTAGTAGTATGGTAAATAAAAATTTAAAATTTCAAAATAATATAATATGGATAGACTTTAATATATTAGCAGTATTGTAAATAAAATTTTAAAATTTTAAAAATAATATAATTTATTCATTTCTTTGTAGAGTATTTTTTCAATTGAATTTATTTGAGTAGTTATTATATATGAGTTGACAAACACACATTTGAGAATATGTAAAATATTTTGTATAACGTAATTGCAATTAATTAATATATTTAGTATTATAAATCTACGGTGATTATCATCCTACAAACAAAATTCATAAATTATATTTAGTGTTAAAAATATTAAAAGTATTTTAATATATGTAATTATTTATCGCAAAATCAAATTAGTCATTCTTTTTTATTGTGTTGTCAAATCTAAATTTATTTTCAAAATATTTTTAGAGAAATATAATATGGACAATCTTCTTTGTCTTTTGAGTAGTCAATATATTTTCATGTCGTAGATGAGATCAATTAAAACAGATAAGAATGTTTGATTACTCAATTTTAATTTTTTATGAAAAAAATTATATATGAATTGTACTTTAATTTGTAACTCATGACACATTAATAGTTATACATAATATTAAATATTAAATAATAATAATAATATATAATAAGAATTTTTTAACTATATTTACTTCTTTGAAAATAATTGGGTTGAAATACACTAATCGTAGAGATTGTTTGAAGAAGTAGAACAATATATGTCAAAATAATTTTCTCTCGAAAATATAATAATAACACTCATATAAAGTTAAATATATATTATTGTTGGGTACTCCTCTTCAACAAATTAGATTGATAAAATTGAAGATATATTATTGATATAAAGCTAAATATATATTATTGTTGGGTACTTCTCTTTTATAAATTAGATTGATAAAATTGAATATATATTATTGATATAACTACTATATTAATAATCATTTGACAAATGAGACATAAAACTTCATATTAATTTTTAAAAATAATAATATAGAATTAATGTAAAAGATGTTGGACAAACGTTATGAAATAATAATGTGATATTATAAAATAATAATATGGAATTAATTTAGAAAAATTTGAGTAGACGATATGAAATAATATTTAAATAGGAGATAGTATAAGATAGAGGATGATGTATAGAATTTGTGAAAAAGCTAAAAACTTAGTAGGAGAAACTCTCTATGAAGATGTACACGTAAGTTTTTTGGTTGAGGTGACAAATATTGTTGAGGTGGCAAATATTTGCATATGTGGAAGAAAATGTGAGGTGGCAGCGGAGTCTCTTTTAAATATATATAATATAGATTATTTGAAGAAGTAGAACAATATATGTCAAAATAATTTTCTCTCGAAAATATAATAATAAGACTCATATAAAGTTAAATATATATTATTGTTGGGTACTTCTCTTTAACAAATTAGATTGATAAAATTGAAGATATATTATCGATATAAAACTAAATATATATTATTGTTGGGTATTTCTCTTTTATAAATTAGATTGATAAAATTGAATATATATTATTGATATAACTACTATATTAATAATCATTTGACAAATGAGACATAAAACTTCATATTAATTTTAAAAGTATTTTAATATATGTAATTATTTATCGCAAAATCAAATTAGTCATTCTCTTTTATTGTGCTGCCAAATCTTTAGAAAAATATAATCTGGACAATCTTTCTGTCTTTTGAGTAGTCAATATATTTTCATCTCGTAGATGAGATCAATTAAAACAAATAAAAATGTTTGATTACTCAATTTTAATTTTTTATGAAGAAAATTATATATTAATTGTACTTTAATTTGTAACTCATGACACATTAATAGTTATACATAATATTAAATGCTAAATAATAATAATAATATATAATAAAAAAATTTCAATTATATTTACTTCTTTGAAAATAATTGGGTTGAAAGCCACTAATCGTAGATATTGTTTGAAGAAGTAGAACAATATATGTCAAAATAATTTTCTCTCAAAAATACATTAATAACACTCATATAAAGTTAAATATATATTATTGTTGGGTACTTCTCTTCAACAAATTAGATTGATAAAATTGAAGGTATATTATTGATATAAAGTTAAATATATATTTTTGTTGGGTACTTCTCTTTTATAAATTAGATTGATAAAATTGAATATATATTATTGATATAACTACTATATTAATAATCATTTGACAAATGAGACATAAAACTTCATATTAATTTTAAAAGTATTTTAATATATGTAATTATTTATCGCGAAATCAAATTAGTCATTCTCTTTTATTGTGCTGTCAAATCTTTAGAAAAATATAATCTGGACAATCTTCTTTGTCTTTTGAGTAGTCAATATATTTTCATCTCGTAAATGAGATCAATTAAAACAGATAAAAATGTTTAATTACTCAATTTTAATTTTTTATGAAGAAAATTATATATTAATTGTACTTTAATTTGTAACTCATGACACATTAATAGTTATACATAATATTAAATGCTAAATAATAATAATAATAATATATAATAAAAAAATTTCAACTATATTTACTTCTTTGAAAATAATTGGGTTGAAAGCCACTAATCGTAGAGATTGTTTGAAGAAGTAGAACAATATATGTCAAAATAATTTTCTCTCGAAAATACAATAATAACACTCATATAAAGTTAAATATATATTATTGTTGGGTACTTCTCTTCAACAAATTAAATTGATAAAATTGAAGATATATTATTGATATAAAGCTAAATATATATTTTTGTTGGGTACTTCTCTTTTATAAATTAGATTGATAAAATTGAATATATATTATTGATATAACTACTATATTAATAATCATTTGACAAATGAGACATAAAACTTCATATTAATTTTTTAAAATAATAATATAGAATTAATGTGAAAGATGTTAGACAAACGTTATGAAATAATAATGTGATATTATGAAATAATAATATGGAATTAATTTAGAAAAATTTGAGTTGACGTTATGAAATAATATTTAAATAGGAGATAGTACAAGATAGGGGATGATGTCCAGAATTTGTGAAAAAGCTAAAAACTTAGTAGAAGAAACTCTCTATGAAAATGTGCTTTTTGGTTGAGGTGACAAATATTTGCATATGTAGAAGAAAATGTGAAGTGGCAACGGAGTCTGTTTTTAATATATATAATAGATTCTTTCTCATCTTAATAACTTTTATCAATTATTTTAATTATCAATTTTATTTTAAAATATATTAAAATTATCAAAGTGATTAATCACTAAAGGTAGAGAATTTTCAGATGAATAATGTTTCTGGCCAAAAAATGATTGATGAGCCCCCTTCTACCTCACTCATATATTGTTCATATGGAGGTGTATGATACTTTAAGAAAGGCACGACTCCAGAGGATAGCTACTCATTTCGACTTGAACCGACAAGATAGTAAGATAGTGCGTATGCTAATGTACAATAGCAATATAACAACCGTTTAAATGTTTTATTCTTCATAATAGTACAGAAGACGTGTTTTTGAGTAGTCCTTAAAATTAAAATATATGCTGAAGTTGAGTTCCTAACCGCATGACACGGTAATGAACATAGACCGATGAACTATATTATAGTTAAATAACTAACATCATATTCAAATGATTATGCCTTGTAAAAGAAGTTTGTATACTCTTTTAATAAAAATATTGATATTCAAATTTGTATTACAAATAGTAATTAGATGCTAATTATCAAACAAACATGAAGATGATGGTAAACACTTAACAGAACAAATTCTTCGATGCTACTCTTAAATACTTAACTTTATATATACAAAAAAAACTAAATAAAGGAAACTGATGCTTAAATTGCCCTATTAAAAAGATTCTCAAAATATATTGAATATCTTTATTATATTTCTTTTTATCTGAATTCACAATTCCTTGCTTCTAAATCTCTGAAATGTTCATTTTTACTTTGGTAAAGGAGTATACATATGGATTTCACAAGCTTCACATGGACCAAACTTCACGAAGTAGTTGATATCTAGCATTTGTGGTAATGTGACTTCTTTGCTCTTTGTGATTACCTTCTCCATTGGTAGTGACTGTAGGAGATGAAGGAAGCTTATCAATGATAGATGTAATAGGAGAATCAAGTTCCTCAAGTTCTTCATCACTCGTATATCCTTTCCTTTGAACAGCTGATACATTCCTCGTCAGGTGACACTTTCCTCCTGCCTCTGCAACTTTTTCTGCCACATTGGCTGATGAGGGAGGTGTATACACAATTCGAGCTGCGGCATAAGGGAAGCTTCTTACCGATTCTGCTGACAATTTTCGCTCCACAATAGTCTAAAGATGAAGTATACTTTTGTTAATAAACCAGTTTTACCTTTTAGAATGGACGATATTAATAAACAATCATAAATGGTTCTTAAATGCGAGACAGTGTTACTATAGTGCTTCAATGTAACAATATTATTTAAGCATCATCTAGTGTATCTTCTATAAGTAATTTGATGGACAAAACTGACTAATGGAAGACACGTTTGAGTATCATACTAACTGACGAAAAACTCATTTGAGGGTGTTTTTGTAACTATGATTAATTTTGGGACTATGACGACAGCACTCGACACATTCAAGAACCACGTTCAGTCATTACTATACTATTTCACCAGAACACAAAGTTTCAACTTCACAAAATATATACATGATGTACAAGTGAAATTAAAATTGTTGCAATATCTAGCAACAAACTTATGTAGATTTTATAACAGCTTAAAAGTGAAAGAGATGTGAGTATACCTCCCCATTTAAGGCCTCCAAGACAGCTCCTGGAACCGCATCTGGACAGAACTCATCTGGAGTGAAGTTACAGAGAACGCGTATAATCAATGAAAGACTGATGGATGGACATACCTGCATAATAATAAAATAAATGAAATTGACAATATAACAAAAAGAGAAAGTCATAAGCCACAGAAGTTAATATCTAATTCATGAAATTAACCTCCTGTCTGACTTGGCTATCTATAAGCATGTCTTTTGGGAGCATTAGAAGGTCACTCAAATCATTAAGGAGAACAAATGATTTCGGTTCACCATCTCCACCACGCCTTTCGTCATTCTCACCATTCTCCTGATATTCTTCCAGATAATCTTCAGCATCAATGCCAAACATATCCGTGAGCAATCTAGACCAATTGCCAACCTGCAGTTCATGTAAATCTTCCATAAGCATAAACACTTATAGGCATAACACTCAAATCCCTAAAGAATTGACTGTTGTCCCTTTAAGATGTGCTATCGAATAGAAAAGTTTCCTAGTGCCGAATTAGAAATTCAAACCTACAGACTCAACCTTTAGATAATGTGTAAATACCATGCAGTATAAAAACAAAATACATACAGAATTTTTCAGCTGGGCACCAGATCCAAAGCTTAAGTTTCCAGCTGGAATTGGCAAAACTTTCGAATCCACGATCGGATCCGATATAGGATCCGTTGGGATCTCAAGGGCTGATTCCCGAAGAATGGCATTGAACATCGCAACATCTAGTCTATCTAAGCACTGTTCCATGATCTGGTGAATGAATTTAAATCTAATCAATCCTTTGAGGCTTAGAGCAAAATAAAGGGCAACTAGAAACATAAACATCTTCAAGAAAGGAAGGAAATTCATATACAAATTATAATAGAAGCACACCATTCGTGCCATCACAGGCAAACAACCACACTCATGCCCTCCTGCTCGAACAGGACAGAGTCTTTGGAAAGCATCTTGGAATGCGCTTCTCCAAACATTGATGGAAAAGTTTCCTTGGTTGTGATCACCCAGAGCAGGTCCTAGCAGCCTCCCGATGGATTTATTTGAACCGCAGTCCCCAACAGAAGATTGCATATAAGGAGTCAAAGCCTAAAAGCACAGAACGCTTCTCAATTTATCACAGATATATCAAATTAACAACATACTAATGACACTGAAGTGAATGAAGGTCATGTTTAAAAGGAGTGTCATATTAACATATATTAATGATGATATTTATGACCCTATACTCAATCAGAATAGTCATCATCTGAATGCATTTGTATCCATATCTTAATTGTTAAGTATCGATGATCACAAGAGACATTTATACCTGCCACCAAACCGACTCTACTAGTCGAGAAAAGATCCATGACTCTACTCTTTCTAAGGCAAATGTAAAGGTTCCTGTCTCTTGCCAATCTTCACCGGTCTGCATAAAATTGTTTCCTGATTTACCATTTGAGATACCTTTCCATTTCAATGCTGCAGACTTCCCATTTGACTCAGCTAACCTCATAATTGGACTAACTTGACTTGAATTCCCAAGTGCTTGTGAAATTATCACCCTCAGCACAATGGTATTTGACAACCAGAAAGTTAACCTGACACCACAAATCAAAATGAGAATATTTGTTGTATGTATTAAATTCCAAATTCAAAATAAAAATATGTAAATGATAAGATATTTCTAGAGTCATGTGCATACCTTGAAACATCATTACCACAAGATTTAGCAACCAAAATAAGGCCAGAAACCGTATTCTTTGCAATTGTTGCTTTCCTTTTTTGGGTCCAATGCTTACAAGCATGTATATAGAGCCTAGAAAGGCGTCGAGCAGGTGTGTGCACCTTATGTGCTGAGCTTCCATGCTCAGGTACAACCGAATAGAGTGACACCTCAAGAGCAGCAACTTCTCTCAGTTCCTCTTCAAGATTTTCAATTCGTGATTCCATTTCTTTAATTTTCAATTCCAAAGCCGTCCTGTCCTCGTGTTCACCGTTTTCATCAGGTTTAACAATTTCATGGCTTTCATCTTCACTTCCTACGCTCTGAGCGCCGTTGAAGGATCCATCCAAGATATCAATTTCCTTGACCTCTATAACAGGTTTTTCATCAACTCCTTCAGAAGATTCCGGCGAAGTTTTTACAGGAACTTTCGCTGTCTTAGAATTGGTTGAAGTACTTTTGTTTGTAACTCTTGTAGGCCCTTTGTTTGAGTTTATAGGTTTCTTTTGATTGCTACCTGATACCTTTGATTGCAGTTTATTTGTTTTCCTATCGGATCTCTCCCTTGATCCGCGATTGCTTTCTAAAGCATTCACTTTAACCTTATTTTTAAGATCTTTTGAAACTTTCTCTACTTTATCATCTTCATTTGTGAAAGAATCACCTTGAGATGATACTGAGTCCTTTGTAGTGTCAGTGTCTGATACTTCTTCATTCCCGTCTTTTTGTTCTTTCTCTAAATAAGTGGAATGATTATCAATCACTTCATTAACTTTCATCTCGACGGGTACCTCCTCGGACCTGTTGGCATCATCAACAACATACTGTATTAAAAGATTTTCAAAAGTTTCAGAATTATCCGAGGCCGTGTTTGATGCAATCAATGTTTTGGATGAATATCTTCATGCAATTTGTTTTCTCTGCTTTCAGTTCTTTTTAGAACTCTTTATTTGAATACGCTTACCATTTTTCTTAATTTCTTTCATTATTTCAAACTACCTCAAGTACCTATCAAATGAAGAAACGGTTAGAAAATGATAGCACTAACTAACCTTAGCAAGTTCCTAAAGTCTGTAACCTTCAACAATACTCACTTCTAAAGTGCATACAAAATCTTTTTAGCAGTTGTATTTCCAGAGACTCAAAGCAACAGTATTCTACCTGCAACATACATTAATGATGAAATAAGCTACTAATTCAAAAATTGAAAAATAGAAAAAATTCAGAAAAGCAGGGGAATCAATAAAATCAAAGAGATATTGGGTGAATAAGGCATTTGAACCTTCCATCACAATGAGTATCAAAACAAGCCAAAAATGGAAAAACCATAAAAGAAGACAAAAGCAGAAAGTTCACAAAGTACATAATTTGTAGTAATAGAAATGCCACCAGGTTCAATTTCAGAATATATAAAAATCATAAAAAAAAATAAATTAAAAAAGATGCACCAAATTTTTGAAAACCTTATTTAGAAAGTAGCAATTGTGGGGTAAAGGCAGCATCAGAAATCAAAATGTGAGGATATAGTTATAAATTAAATTAACACGATGAAAAGGCAGATATAAGCAGTAGTAGTTGGAAGCATTTGAGACCGAAACTATGATCCAATGAAAAGTAGTGAAATTAAAGTAAGTTCCTAAAATTAAGCAAACATATGATGAATTATTAGTTTTACTCTTTGTAGGATGCATCTTTCAACCAAGGAGGACATATGCACATAGCAATACCAAAAAAAAAAAAGAAAGAAACTGGTGATGAAATATCATGTCCCTCACACATCACCATCACCGTCATCTAAATATGCTTGCTAGCTGGCTTTATTATTCCAATAATAATATTGAGTCTAAAAGTAATGTCATTGTTTTGTTTTTAGCATGAAGTTATTATATGATATAAGAGTAATTTGTTTGTAGGCAAAACAGAAGAAAACAAAGCAAGTAGAGATGAAAAATGAATGGGGCGTCGATTTAAGAAGCGTCATTAAGATAAAAAGAGAATTAAGGAGTGGTCCAACAAAATAAACAAGATTAAAAAAGGAGAAGATCTAGAAGATATACGACGGTGAGAGAGAGAGAGAGAGGGTACCAAATAGCTGTACTGTTAATAAGTTGTACCCGTAACAATAAATAAATAAATAAAAGAGGGAATAATTATGCACGTTGGAAATTACCACTAGAAAGAAAGAAAGAAAGAAAGAAATACCGGGAAATGAAGTAGTAGATGTAAGTGGTACGTTAAAATGATGGCAAAACAAAACTTGTGTTGAGGTTGAGAGTACGAGAACGTGGTGGTGGCATTTTAAAAGAGAACGTAACAGGGTGGTGGTGGTGGTGGTAGTATAACTATCACTTATAATAAGGAGTAACCGGATAAGGGTGTCGGTGCATCCATGTGACCGGGTATGGCCGGTTGTACTGCTCTTGTCAGGTAAACCTTTTCGCCACTTTTTCTCCTTTTCCTTTTGATTTCCATTGGGTCTCATCTCATTGTCATATTATTTCCATCCCTTATGGGCCCTACCTCCTACTCCCACCCCCTTCCTTTTTATGCTCTCAAAAATGATTAGGCAAACTACTTCTACAAATGCTAAACGTAGGTCTAATTAATCTACCAAATTTACAAGCAATATTGTTATTTAAACACAAAAAACTTAGCATGCTACATATAAAATACAATCTCTGTAGGCATGGAGTTGGTCTCGAGGAGACACAAATTGAAAAAGAGGAAGAATAATGGCAAGAGAAATAACTCTAGGATAAATTATTTTATTTAATAATTCAATCTCAACTATTAATTTTATTAATTTAATTATTAATTATCGATATAATATATTAATGACCAAACACATATTTTTTTATAATTATGTAATCTAATTATTTATATTTTTTAAAAGTTTATTAGATGTTAATTTGAAATTATTTAGTAAAGGATTTAATAATTTTAAAAATTTATGAAATTAATCTAGTCAATAAAAATTTTTAATTTAAAATTTATTGTCAATGTTAAGTTATCAAACATAATAAATTATGAGAGAGTTATTTCTGAAGTCAAATGATCTTTATTGATACATATATACAAAATGTCAATGTCAAAAGTTGTATCTAAATATTATTTTAGTTCTATAAATTATTATCAGTAATTACATTTTTTACTAAACATTACAATTGTACAATTTTGGCCCCATGATTTAGGATTAATGAAATTCAACAATTGTTGTTCATTATGGTAAAATCCAATTAAACTAATTAGTAAATGTATCTCTAAAACTATAAAATGCAAATTAAAATAATTTTTATATAAATTTTTGTCTTTAGGGACAATGATGTCCTAACATACTAATTGATATCTAACTATTTACATTGATTTCACGCATGCATCATCACAAATGCAATTAATAACAAATTTGTGTTTGATATGGTCAAATTTAATAAAGGCAAAGTAGTCCTTCATAAAATAGTATTGATGTAATATCAATATATACAAGTTACATGTTAAATTAATGTGTTATATTATAATTTCTAACAATTAAAATTTATAAAAAATATTATGTTTGATTTATTTTATGATTCCATAATATATTTATTAGTTCTCAAAATTCAGAAATTATTTTGATTTTGATTGAGAATTACAATTTTTAAAATGATTTGTCTATTCATTCATTTTCTTTTATTTAATTAAATTTTTTTTGTTACAATTATTTTAGTTAATTAAATAAATCAAGAGTAAAGCCGAAATTTACAATTCCTAAATTGATAGTTTACTATA
>JBBPBS010000753.1:6138650-6176769 GCA_037974835.1 Cicer judaicum | reverse complement strand
AAAAAAAAAAACTCTAATAATTTATCCTCTATTTCAAGCTATTATCCCCATATACAATTGTTCAAATCCATATTCAGGATCTTCGGTGTACGAATTCAATAATTATTCAACCCAAAAATAGATCAATTTGAAAAACAAGTCCAAATAAAACACTAATAGATATAACTATTGTGATAATAAAAAACCATACTCTAACGAAACTCAGTGCAAAAAAAAAAAAATAGATTTAGAAATCCCAAAAGTAAAGTGTTTTAGACACCTCTCTATTAGGCCAACTGTGCTCTGCGTATATTTAAATTATTATAGATAAAATTAAAAGATATAAATAATATATAAAATTTAATAAATATTTTTTTAAAGATTAATATAAATAACACATTATTGTATTTTTTTTAGACTAAATACCACCTACAGTTCTTTAACTTAATTTCAGTTAACGTTTTAGTCATTTATCTTTTTTTTTCTTCTTAATTTGGTTTTTTATTTTAATTTTAAGTGTTAATTTGATCCTTTATGTTTTAAAATTTTAACAATGTTATCCTTTTTTTTACAAAATTTCAAAAATTCATTAAAATTTTCAAACAAAACCAATAAATTTAGTTATATTATTTAATATAAAATAAACTTCATCAAACTTGTAGCTCAAATTCTTAAATAAACTCATATTTGTCATTATTTATTTGATGTTGTTAGAGATGAAAATATGAGTTTATTTGAAGATTTGAGCTACAAATTTGATGAAGTTTATTTTATATTAAAGAATATAACTAAATTTATTGGTTTTGTTTGAAAATTTTGATGAATTTTTGAAATTTTGTAAAAAAAAAATATAACATTGTTAATATTTTAAAACATAAAGGATCAAATTGAAACTTAAAATAAAATAAAGGACCAAATCAGAAAAAAAAAAAATAAAAGACTAAAACGTCAACTAAAATTAAGTTAAAGAATTATAGATAGTATTTAACTTATTTTTTAATATAGTTTTAATTGATTTAAAACTTTCAATCGAATTAAATTGTTAAAACTAACATAACTAACATAAAAGACTATCAAAATAAATAAAATATAACATAAATAACTGAATTGATGAAATAAATTTAAAATATTTAAACAGAAATTGAGTTAAATTTAAAATGCAATTGCTAAAAAAATGTAATTGTTATATTTGAAAAAAATCATGTGTGGAGCCGGACCCCATGCCAAGAGTACAGTCAGATCAGGTGACAGTTCATGAGATCGATAAGTGTCCCTCTAACGAAAAATAAAACACCTTCATTCATGTTAGTATTGAATAGTTATTATATTATAAAAGAAAACTATTAACCAAAAAAAAAATAGTTTGTAGAGATCACTAGAGTCACTGGACATACTCATAAACTTCTTTATTAAACCTCTTTTTTAGCGTATATTAGACATTCATGATTAAGAATGTAAATAGTTTTCAATATCTGTAGAAAAGAAGTAGTTTTCAATAATTATTCTCAAACACGATATGTCTAATACTTAATATAATAAGCATTAAGGCAATTGTTGAGGCACTTGCCGCATTAAGGACTTGTCTCTTTATTTCATATTTAAAAAAGAAAAAGACTTGTCGTTTTGTTGGTTGTTTAGTAATACATAAGTAAAAACTCAAAAGTTGTCGATGAATTATTGAGATTTCTTTGGCAGTACCCGTCATTTTATTGAATATAGTATCATTTGATTAGTAACTTTCTTATTAATCAATAGTGTGATTTGAGTAGTATACTTGTATGTTTTCTAAAACTAAACTAAAGTAGTTTTCGGAAACGAAAATATTATATAGTTAAAATATACAAATTATCTAAAACTTTATTTCCAAAAATTAAAAGCATAAAATATATCAAACATTCAAAAAATAAAATAATAATAATAATAATAATAATAATGATGATGATGATGAGGATGATGATGCTAGCACAAGAACTGTTTGTAAAATGCTACGAATAATTAAGTAATTAAGTTAGATGTATATGGTTATGCAGGGTGTGGTGGGAGCAGGAAGGAGTGGACAAGAAGCATAAGGTGCTAAAGGATGGAAGATAGTACCGTTGAAATGCACATATTCCATTTTTTAATGAAAAAAAAACAGAGAACACAAATCATGAGAGAAGATAACGATGTCTTCTGTGTTGGGATAAGAGTCGGCATAAACTTGTGGTAATGCGCGTTTAGATCGCATCTGTTATATATATATATATATATAAATTACATTGATTAATAATAAATTTTAAAATTGTTAAAAATAAAAAAATAAATATATGAAGTAAAAACATAAAAAAGCAAAATATATGTGATAAAATCAATTTAAATATAATAAATTAAAAAATAAAAAGTCGAAAATGAAATAAAAAACAAATTAAATATATATAAAAATTATTTATTTTAATAAAAAAGTAAAAAAAATGATTACATTGATGATTTTAAATTTAAAATTGATTATAAGCTATCCATTTTAAAAAAGGAATGGATAAAAAAAAACAGTTGCCAATAGGATTTGTGCATATACAGAATTGTAATTGATTTTATGCATTTTTTGAATCAAAAGCAGGGGTCAGTATTGTAATTGACCTTAGCAAACATCGACGAAAATTCAGAAAAAAGTACTCATTGCTTTTTGTAATATTTCACTTGAAGCTGCTCCGTTGCCACATAATTAACTCGGCTATCTCTGTATTTTCTTAATCAATTCATTTTCATGGCATAAATCATATGTGACAACTTTATATCAAACTTCATTTAGACATTGTATAAGTCACATTTTATAAAAAGATTAATATTTATAAATAGACGTATAAATTCATATTTTTTTATATATAGAAGTTTATATAAAAGAATCCATTTCCACTTGTGACTGCTCTAATGAACAGAAATTCTACCTTTGATTCAAGCAACTTTAAATGAAACGGTAGCTTCGTGTTAGTATATATTCCTGGGAGATTGACAAATTCTTTATGTTAGCGCCATGAGCTCGTGAAGTCAGTAGCCCAGGTATGTGAGAGATTTAAACTAATTTCCTTTCTCAATCCTTAATATTCTAAAAAAAATTCAATTGTGTTTGGATTACTCAATTCAAAAGTTCAAAAACACGTCTAGATTAAACAATTTAAATGAATATTTGAGAGTTTTTCAAAACATAGGAGGGTGGAAAAAGAAAGCACAGACACTTTTCTAAGATATATGGGCCTTATTGGACCATATTCTGCACTAATTCCTGCCCACAAATAAGGGTCAGAGGTATTTTCTTATGTGAATGATAATTTAAAATGTAAAGCAAAAGAATAAACCATCAATTTATTATAGGATATTTCTCCAACTCAATCCTACAAATATATAAAATACATAATGCCTAAATATAAATGTATCATTTAATCTCTACTGTTAAGATGTTAGGGACTATCAAGGCAATTTTTTATATTTTTTTAGATACGAATGACATATTTTATATATTTTAGCAACTAGTATTTATTTGGATTAGCAATTCCACGACTAGTATTTATTTGGATTAGCAATTACACAACGAGTATTTATTTAGATTAGCAATTGCACTAGTTCACTCAGTTGCGCACATTGATGGCCATTATATTAAATATAAGATGGTCTATATTTTAATTTAAATTTTGATTATTTTTAAATCTAAAATATAGTACTTAAAAAATAAACCGTCTAATCTCAATTTAACCATCCTTGATATGATGAGTGAGATTGCTGATTGCAGACAAACCTTATTAAAAAACTAAATATAAATGTACTGAAAGTTGTATATTTAATCGTTTAAAAGTTAAAATTTGTTCCTTTCTAAACAATTTATAACCAACAAACGCCCCTGTAAAAGAGAAAACAATAAAAAGGAATGCAGGCATTCTTTTGTTGAAAGAGACAATGGAATAACACAATGATATAAACAATTTGAAGGCCTTACAATCATGTATTTTTTAATGATAAAATGCAATCATATTGTACAACGAAACAGTGTAACATCCCAATCTTTATTTTTCTAGATGCACAAAGCAAATGCTTCCCTCTTTTGAACTTTCCCCAGTTCCCTTGATTGTTAAGAGACCCATGTAATCCTTTTCCATATGCAGACCCAAAAGTTACTAACTTTTTTCCTTTCAAAAGCCACAAGTTATTAACTTGATTTGCTATTTGAATACAAAACAGAATTAAAATTAGAGAAATAGATATTATTCACAGTAGATGGTCTAAACTCCATAGGATTATTCCAATCCTCTAGTTCATTATTTTCCCATCTCATTTCTACATTTCTAACCTCAAGACCTTCAATGTGCTCCATCATCATCCCCGCAGTCTTGTGTTTAACCAATTCTTGGCATCCTGGTCTATAGTCAAACAACCCACCAGCATAACTAGTGAACCTTCTGTAAGTGATATTCATGTTGATGAAGCTCAAATTTCTCAACAATCCTCGCTTTGAACCAGAGAGGAAGATTCCATTTTCAGAGTTTGCTGTGATGTTGATGAAATGAACATTTGAGATTGAAGCCTCCTTTGAGGTTGAGTCTCGTGGACAAGTTGTGACATAAATAGGCTCTGCTCTTCCCCACCATAATGGGTCATAGTATCTTGTGCTTATATTTATGTTTGAGAAAACTATGTCACTTACATTTCCTGTACAACAAGAAAGTTGAATGCATTTCAGACCTATGTTTAAGGCTACATCTTCATCAGCACAAGCTAGGATAATAAGACACTGATGTTAATCAGACACAAACTAAGCTACAGAGAACGTTCAATTACATATTAAGAATATTGTTTGAACATATATCTATCAATTCCATAAAATAAGAAGATAAATTATTCTTGCTGTGTTTGGTAACCAACTTAATTTATAAATAATTGTATCATATATATTTATGTATAAGTTATATACTTGACGTAATTCATATTTACAAAATTAATTTGTAATGTGAGGTGTATTAATTTTCATAAACTATAAAAGAGGGAATATAATTAAACTGTATCTATTTAAGTTGTAAGTTATTTTCAAAAATTATTCAAAAGAGATTATTGGAATGAGCTAAAAACAATTTATCTAACATGTCATAAACTAAATTCATAATCTTTGTCAAACACTTAAAGTGTTTATGTTGTAAGATAAACATAAATAAATTGTAAATTTATCTCTACGTTTCAAATTAAGTGTTAGTTTAACTGAAACAATTTTACAAAAATGTCCTCATTAACAATTGTGCATAGTAAAATATAATGACTTGAAAGTAGTCTACACAATATTAATTTAGGGACAAAATTGGAACACATTAATTAATTTAACATTGAAATTATAAAACGACGCATATTTTTAAAACTGAGGGAGTAATTATTTGAATCACACTACTATTTCGTATACTTATTTTGCATTCAGCAATTTGAGGCCAGGAAAAACATTTACAGAACTAATCAATAGTTTGAATGTAAGAGATTTATGAGGGAGTTACCTCCATCACGGATCTGGAATGCAAGCCCTCTGTGAGAATCAACAATAGTGATATTATCAAACACAAAATGCTTGAAATCAAACCAACTAGCACTGCCAAATTTGATTGCAGAAGATTTGGACCGAATCCAACAGTTGGTGACAGTTAGATTGTAAACAGGGCCAGTGGATGACTTTGGACAGATAGCATCATCCCCTGTATCAATGTGGCATCCAGTGATTACAGTGTTGTTTGAGTCCTCAATGTCAATCCCATCATTGTTTGGTATATTCAAGTCTCCATTGATTGCTATGTCCTTAATTGATATGTTTTCACTCCGTACCAAGTGTAAGCTGCAAGTTAGTATAAAGTGTGTTAGTTAGGATGCATAAAAGATTTTGCAGAATAAATTTTACAGAGCAAAATGTCACAAAGGGGAAGGGAATTCCACAAGTTGTTAGTAAGAGATATATAATTTTATCATTTGTTATAAAAATAGATGAATGGTTTTTTTATGGGATTAATTATCTAGTATGGGGCAAACTTTTCCTCATTGAGTTTGTCCTTAGTAAAAAAACACATTTTTTCTTCAATTTGAATCTCAAAGTTCCACACAAGGGGAAAAGAGTTTTCCTTTCTTGGTATTTTACATTATCAAACAAGAAGAAATAATACTCTCTACCTTTTCTTTAGTCCTTTTCACCCCTTCTCATCCGTTTGAAAATTCAACATAATATACCAAATTATGTAATGTATAACCAATTTATGGTCAATGAGACAGCAGCTCAAACAAGCATATCATTGGCTAGTAGAGTTTTTTTTTTCTTATAAAAATAATAGGATTTCTTAGAATAAATGTTGGACCTAACTCGACACTTATAAATGTTACACAAGAAAATGGATTTATATGTTGGACCTAACAAGCATATCAACCACTTATAAACACATTTTTATTTTCATTTTAAGTATTTAGAAAATGGATATATATTTGTCCTGGGACCCTGGCCTCTGTTTATATTTATCCGAAACTGATGTTGTCTTTGCGTGCAAATAAACCCCAAAGTTCCAAAAAAACTGAGCCCACCATATAAAGTCACATTATATACACGCAACTTTTTCCTTTTCATTTCCATTCTAACCCAATCACATTCCTAAACTTCTACCCGAAAAGAAAAATCAAATTCGTATATCACCCTAGTAGCCACTCAAATTTAAAATTTTCAATTATAAACAAACCGATTGAAAGAAGAATAGCTTATTTAAAATTTATTTGGAGACTTATATCGTCCAAGTGTTCAAAATAAATAGTTTATTTTTAGCTTATTAAATCAAACTCTTCAACATAATTTATCGAAAGGAAGTTATAACTTCAATTATTACTGCTTACCTATAAAGAAGTTTCTTAACTTCCACAGCTAATTATTATAAAAATTAAACAGTTTTAATAATATGAAAATTATAATTGAGTAACCTGTTTACATGTATATAAATTAAACATCTAAAGTGATGGTATAGAAGATTAGATATGAAAAACGCACCACCAATAAGCAGGTTGGTTGAGAGTAATGTTGGAGAGTCTAACGTTACGGCAGCCAAGGAAACCGATAAGTCTAGGCCTACATTCATCACCCAAGCAAGCCCCACTTTGATTCCAGCTCACCATTATATTCTTCCTAGGATCATATCTCACTACGAATTTCTCCGCTTGTCCATCAACCACGCCACCGCCTTCGATTCCCACGTCCGTCGCATTCTCCGCCAACACCACGTACCACCTTGACGACTCCTTCGGGTAATCTTCAAGCCTCGCCCCGCCAAGGATGGTGGCACCGCTTTCCACGTTAAGCACCACGCCGGATCTCAAAAACACGGTTGCCGTCAGGTACTTTCCCGGTGCCGGGAAGATGACGCGGCAGGGGACGCTGGATGGACAGGAGTCGATGGCGGACTGGATTGATGAGGTGTCATAGTGGACGCCGTCGCCGGCGGCACCGAAGTCGGTGACAGAAACCGTAACGGGGATGGGGTTCGATGGGTATGACGTGGCATGGAGTGGTTGGATGAGAAGGAATATGATGATTTGGAAGATGAAGAGTGGTGACTTGTCCATTTCTGGATTCTGACTGACTGCCTTTGCAGTTTACACTTTCCATCGCTTCCCTCTTATCTTCTATATGCAATTTTTTAATTTAATATATTGCTATTGACTAACCTATTTTTGACTAGAAATACTCGTATGGATCTATAATTCAAACTTTGAAGTTTTTTTAAAGAATTTAGATATTCACGTACATTAAATATCCTTATAGATTACCTTAGCTTTCAATCTACATTTCAACATATTAAAATTTACGTTGATAATATTATTACAATGGAGATTCATTTAACTCTCTAACAAAAAAATCTAAGATACAATTTGGTCTTTTGTAGAAAAATACAATTTTTTTTTAAACTAAATCTAACCCAATCAAAATTCATATAATCATAAAATAGATAAATTAATCTCTCAAGAGATAAACTAATACTCTATATTTAGATTGCATGTGTTATCTTTAACACTTTTCGTTTCTCTCTAAATTCTAAAATTTCATTGATGTTTTAAATATTCTTTCATTCACCCTACATCTATTATCTCCTTGACTCTCATTCATTTCCCAATACATGAACAGGATTTATTAATGTCAAACAATTACTATAATTCATGATGTTCAATAAAATATTAACATGTTTCTTCTCCAACTATAAACAATCGAAAGAAAGCATACGAAACTAACTCAAATATCAACTAAAATAAAAACAATGGGTTAATCCAAGTGTTAAAGAACTTGAACCCTTAAAAGTAGTCATAAGTTTAATCTTTGACTCTTGTTATAGAGAAAATTTGGGAGAAGATCAATTTGTATGTCCAATAAATTTCTCGGCGGAGAATAATCCCAACAGTCGATATATCAAAACTATAATATGATTATATAGGCATTGTTGTACCTAATGCATAAGAATTAATTCAAAGATGTATGAAAATCATTAGTTTTTTTATCAATAAAAAATTACAATTACAACATTCGAATTATCATACTCTAGCTATGAAGTCCGTTACACATTATAGTCATAAACTCATACAACAAAGATAAATCACATGAATCTATTTATTTAAGAAATCAAAATCAATTTCTTTTGAATAAAAGAAGGAGATGGAAAAGCAAGTAAATGCCCTAAAAAACTTAACCCCTACATATGGAATGATTAAGGGTCACAATTCAATGAAAAATTTGTGTTTTCCCAATTTGGTCAGCTGCATGGCCGTGCAACCTTACAATGCACGACCATCCAATAAACTTTTCAATCCACAAATAACACCTTAAAGCAAAAACATGTTGCTCAAGTTATAACCAAAACAGAGATAAAGTGCACATTAAAATAGTATCACTTTTCGCACTGAAACCGTCTCTATTACCATCGTTTGCATGAAATCTATTTCAATTTCATTCCTCAACTCTTTGTTAAATTAAGGAACAAAGAGTGAGAAATATGAATCAAAACTGAAAAATAAGATAATTTGAATGCATCCACAGGAAGACTCAATTGAGGCACGACCACACAAGCCCACAAATCACGGTTCAGAAAGAAAAAAAATCACAAATAATGAAATATAAGATATATGGTACTATGATATTCAATAATAGAAGGAGTGGAAGGCATACCATGTACGTACTTTGTAAAAAATAAAAAACAATACAATAATCTAAAGTGCTAGGAGAGTTTTGCGGGACAACTTGGTGAGGGTGACCGAGTCAACATTCATAGGGCACATTATCCTCTACATGAAACGTGTATTTACAACAAAATGCAAACAATTGAAATTACAATCGAGTCACTGAGACCACTACTAGTAAGATTGGGAGCAAAGGTGCATATGGAGCATTAATAATTGAAATACTTGGAAGGCAATCAAATTTATAGGGCACATTATCCTCTACAGTTCCACACAGATGGAGATGGACTTTAGAAGAAGCTTATAAAATTTATCGATACAGTATTTAGGGTAGAACTCAGTAAAATGGCATGTTCGTGTGTGGTATGTGTCTGGAAAGAAGATTTAAATGACAGAACCAACTGATGTGATAGACAAATGCTGCCCATGTCTATAAGAACTTGGTTAGACTCAGATCTCATCAGACACATTGTTTCTGTGATATTTGCTGCATCTGGAGTTACATGGTACCAAAATTGATTGTGAAACTGTGTTTATTCGCCCCTTGTGAGTAAGGCATGATGCTGGGTATTTTGGGGAGGTGAAGGTATGTACTGTTATGACACGGTCTCTCCTTTTTTAAAATGATAATGGGGCATTATAAACCAAATATGTAACTTCAAGAATGAAAAATAAGCAAGAATCTTTACTGCTTTCCTGTCTCATGTTCTCTGATCATATTTTAGCGACTACTACATGTGTAGTTACACTAGTAATAATTGAATGGGAACTTGTAGATTTTAGTCTATTTAGACAATTGGATATCGCATAACCTATTATTTTCCTCATGTTCAGTATAGCATTGATTGGTTTTATTTTGCCAACCTTATTAGAGCTCGGTTGTGTTGTGTGAATTTGCTGATTGGAGTTTGGAACCAGTCTCCAAATGGCATAACACATTTATCGAACTGAATTATTCAATTGGGGTGCTACAAGGTTGGCCCAGCACTCCATTTATTCCACGTTCAACCATGGTATGCATAAAAAAATTAGTTATTGATAAGCTATGGATTATTTAGTTACTGCTTAGTTACGGATTCATATTGTACATTAACTGTGGATGATTTATCCACCTACAGATTCAAAGCAGAAGCAAGTTAACTATTAAATATCATGATCTACAACAAACAATTAGGCTTCATTGAAGAACTTACGCTGGATGAAAACCACAAACAATGCATGCATAATTAAAAAAAATGATGAATTGATTCCACCAACCACTAAACAGAAGGTTAAAACTGAAACCAAACAAATATTAAAGAATGCTAGGTACGGGATCGAACACTAACCTTCAAATTTTATTATGCACAAGTTGAGTATTTTCTGTCATGTAGATTCTATAGATCCTAAAACAAAAAGAAACGTAAATTAAACTATGCAGAAAGGGAATGATAATATTAGGAACATGAAATGTCTAAACAGATCTTTCACGACATTGTTCTGGACTCCATCTGGAGATTGTACGTTCTTCAATGGTATAGTTTTCCAAACACGACGGAGACTCATCACTGTGACCATTTTTATTAATGTACAAGACTAATAAGGTTTTTGCAACACTTCCAAGAAGTCTTGTTGTGCAATGAACATCAGACCATACTCTCAATCTTCCATTTATATCATCGTCAACATTCTCATGTGATAGAACAAGTACACCATACTCAGAATGGACCCGAGCCGGATGATGGCGATAGATAATGAGGTCTACACCATACTGAGCCCCTGACCTCACTACCCAGTTTTTCATTCGAAGGTGAGAATAAGCCTTGTAGAAAAAAGGGAATGCTTCTTTCTTGGACTTGAAGTAATGCCACAATTCTTCATCATTTGAGGGACCGGTATCACCACCACCATTAATCTTGAGGCACTTCAAGGAATAACATAGGTAGAATGCTTCCTCTAAACTTAATTGAAACCAGTACATGTCCTTTTCAACTGATCTCACAGGTCGACCAAAGCATGCTTTATCGAGCAGGTCAAACTGTTCTGCTTGCACTGCTAAATGTACAGAGTTATCAGAGAGAAATCCACAAATATTTGATAGAACTAAAGAAGTGTGAAGTTGTGATATAATCTTTGACATGGGTTCTTTAAGTGCCTCAGCTTCTGCATCCTTTTTCGATTTTGCATCTTTTCCTTTCCATCTTGGTGCCATTTGGCCTATTAAAAATAAGTAAAATGATTTTCAATTTCAAGTCCATGTTGATTTAGTAAAGCTCAGTCAAAGAGTAATGACAGAAGATAGAAAAAGATTATTGGAAGAAAAGTTCATGCCATTTGATTTCAAGTTGCCAGGGCGTGTGTTCGGTTTACGGAAGAAAAAACTGATTTTTATTGAATTGATTTGTAAAATTAATTTTAGTTAAAAGTGAGTTTAAAGTAAAATGATTTATGTTTGGAGGGAAAATGAGTTGATTAGTAAATTTGAGGGTAAAAATCAAGTTTGGACAAAGCTATAAATCCTAATTTGAAGTTAAAATCAATTCTAATCTAGAACTCCCAAACATACCAAAATCAATTTTTGTTATTCTGAATTACCCTATAACCATCAAGTAAATTATAAGACAAAAGGCCTCATAAGAATTACACTCATTTAGATGAGTAATCAAATTTTTACAAAGAGGATTGAGTAAAAACCAAATTAGAAGTTAATCATATGCATAACACGAAGTCAGAAAAATAACCGTTTAACTAAAGGCGGGGAATAGGAGGGGAGCGGAGGAAATATTTTAAAAAATGGTTCAATTTTAAATAGGGAAAGGAACCAAAATACCTCCTAAACCTCATTTTACTGCCCCTTAATTTTAGGGGATGGGAGGAAATTTGACACTAAAACTAAAAGCTTAATTTTAGGGGATGGGAGGAAATTTGACACTAAAACTAAATTTGACACTTAAAAATAATGCCCATATCTCAAGACAAACTCGTAATTTTTATTTCAAACCGAGCAACTAGGAAATGAGAATATACATGCATTTTTTGCAACAAAAAAAAAAATGAAGGAAACAAAATTGTATGTTGAAAATAAAATGAGTGTAATGGTAGTGCATGTTACTCTAAACAAAAATTAAATTTATAAAATTGAATAAATTTACTTACAGTTGAAGAATGTAATTTGTATATCTTAATAATGTCAAACTATTCATGTATGCGTGCATTCAAATCACTACACCTAGATTTTTTTGTTGGGATTTTAGAAATTAACTTAAAAAGTAGCATTAAGAGTAATTTGATTGAACACCTTATATGCAACAAAAAATCAACCACCTTATTTGCAACAAAAAATCAAACACCTTATATACAACAAAAAAACTCCAAACAAAATCAGCACTAACATCTAAATTGAAATCCTGATGAACAAATTGAAATCCAAACTCCAAACATCAATTCTGATGATAAACGAAAATACGAAATTGAAATCCGAACCTTTTTTGACGAACGGCAAAGGCGGCTAGGCGATGCGGTGGCACGGAGCGAGGCGAGGTTCCTTTTTCTCTTGTGAAGAGATGAAAGACATATTATAATTAACCCTTCACGTTCTTGTGATGGAAATGTAGCAAAAACTAGAGAAATGTTTTATGGTTTTAAGGCTAGTGAGTGAGTGGGGTCTGAGAGAGAAGGGACTCTTTTTGAAAATAAGAAAAAATGGTCTTATACGCTCTTCAATCGTGGGAATGTCTACTTGTTTTGTTTTTATATATGAAAAATAATATTTGCCTAATTATTATTTATTTTATTATTAATAGAGAGAAAAAAAACTAACAAATATCTTTGTTAATAATTAAGTAAAAATTGTGAAAAGTAAAAAAAATTAATTTTAAAATTAATTTTGTATTTTATTTTATTTTTGTTATTATTGTTCCTTAATTACTGTTGGGATTTTAATTTTTCAAGAATTTATGTAAATTTCAATCATTATTCTGTTGATTTGTCGCGCTAAAAAAATATGCACTATAACAATGAATCTACTTTGAATTATGAAAATTAGGAACTATCAAAACCTTATGATTTAAAAAAGAATGCACTATTAAGATCTAATGGTTTAAAAAAGAATAGCAAATAGCTTAATAAAAAGTGACTAAAACGACCCATACCGTTTGTTGAATGAAACATCACTAATTGACATCAAAATAAATTAAATAAATATATGTAATTAAATATTAGACATAAAATGAAACATTCATTCCCAACGATTCCATGCGGAAGAAGAAAATGGTCACGAAAATATATCAAAGTCAATTATTCAATTGGATATAACATCAATTGCATTTCATCAAATATCACAAAAGCTATTTTGTTATACTAAAATTGAAAAAAAGAGTTAGCTAAAGAATGATTCATGTCTATGAATAGTTAAACAATAAATTTACATTTAATAAATAATAAATATTATTAATGTTAAAACTTCTTTTTTTTTTATGGAATGAAAAGAGAAGATATTTTAGACAACTAAACAAATAATTCAGATGACACAAATATAATTATACGACATAAAATGTAATTATGTGTATGAATAATTTGAGAGTCTATTTTAATATATTATAATAGTAAGTAGATATCCTAATGACAATTGATAATTTCCAATCATATGCTGCAGTATAAAAAATGAGATATTGTCATTTCTCATGCCTTCCTCATGTGTTTTAGTGCTTCAGAAAACTACAATCAATCCATTCTCCTGTTGCTCGTGCCTTGGAATAGGTTGAACAAATTATTGCAATATTTAGAAGATGGCCTTCTCAATATAGTACAGCTAAATTATTGAGTGTGATATTGCTATTTATTTTGAGAAGAGGTTCTGACATTTCATTTACATATATAGGTACAGATTAGTTCGTGCTACTTCAGTATGGCGTTGGAGAGTTTAATATGATATGCATCTTCACGGCATGTCTGTTTCTAACTGGAATTCTATTGCACCTTCAATGTTTCACTAAATCCTCTGTCTTACAATTAAATGTCACTTTCTGTCTTAAAAAGTAAGCTATGAAAATATCACAAGAATCAAGGGAACCCAAGTAGAAGACGGCAACATGGATCCTCATAACTATGCTCCGAACATCGATAAACAACTTTATTATTTGTGATGAAAATGAGAAAAGAAAAGAAAGAAATATCTCATATAATTAAAAAAATTAAGTAGTCTACGAGTCAATCATCTAAGTAACATTCAATGAACAAAGCAACTCACTCCAAATAGTTCAGTCATAGTCTGTTCTATGATTTTACAATATTGATTCAATCACACCTTATATAGATTGAATGACCCCTATAGTTAGTATACATAATGATAATGATATTATATATGAATAGCATACCAATTCTTCTTCCTTTCTGGCCGAAGAAAATCCAGGTTTCCAACTGACTCTTACAAATAGAAGGCATGGAAACCCTGCTGGATGTTGAGACCGCTCAAATCATTGTTAACTGCAAATAATATATTTGATATATACACTCTAGGCTAATAGCTACTGATACGACGACTTCTGTAAGCTTTCAGAGCTCCATCTTTAATTGATTTGAGTGCAGAGATGCTGTAACACAATTTTAATTGAACTGAATAAGGTTCAAACTTTTCTTGTTGGGAAACTAAAATGTTAAATACAACTCTGTACTTTGTATTTCATGTTTGAATTAATTTTTTTCCAACAATTTGCAACTTCAATAAAGTGACTGATCACGAGGATCCGTTTATGATTTTCATTATAAAAGAATTTCCCCTCAGACAGAAAAGAGTTCTTATTACTATCCATTTATGAAGACCATCATTCCATGAAGTAAACAAATTATATTAAAGGTATCTTTTTTGAGAGTAGACATGCACAACATAAGCTAAATTCTGATCTACCTGAATTTGCCGAGGAGTCATAACTCAAAAGTGAGTTTTCCGGAGTCATGAAATTATGGTTGTCTTCTTCCCTTCCCCAAAGTGGTTGATGGAATGCATCAAATTGGCACTGTTGTTGATATTGCTGTCTGTTACTGTTGAGTGGGATTTCTGGCCAGACGAGAGGTGTAACCATGCTAAGTAAGTTACTGTCCATTAAAGATGATCCCTGCAAATTACCAAGGAGATTTTATCACTTGTTCTAAACATTAACTGAAAATGCTGAACTTGTAAATTGTAATATAAATCAATGTACTTCATCAAAATCACGCATCCCCAACTCCAAACCCAGGGGGAAGACATCAAACACTCATTTTCAATTTAATAAACCAAGCTAGCAACTCATGCCCTTGATTCAAGGATGGAGATGCAATGGCTTTAACTACAATATGGCAGAGGATTCATAATTAATGGATAGGATAGATTTAGGCAATCAAGTGCAAACCTAGGCACTTATTGGCCCTACCAACACTCACATTGCTACTTTGTGTAATATTTATAGCGCTTCTTAGTTGTTTTGGTATGACCTCCTACAGAATACCATAAATCAAAATCACAATAAATGGCTACAAGCATATTTCAGTGTCCCTCATGTACCTTTTCAGTTATTGGACAAATATGCATTAAGCAAACACAAGTACACTAAGTGTTCATGGAACCAATAAAGGAAGAATAGAAAGTGCTTAATAAGAAGAGGTCATATATATTATCCCTCGTTCAGATTAATCCCCTGACCCAGGAAATAAATACATCACTTATGTTTCTTTCAACAAAAGATAAAATTGAGTTAGATTAATTTATAATACTTACATCAGCAGCCAATAATCTGTCTAAGTTGAAATCAATTCTTGGGTTAACTGCAGCCAGTTTCATTGATAAGATCTGCAATAAGTGAACAAGTCAATGAGAATAAAACAATTGTGATGAAATTTAACTCAAAGATCCCCGTATCTAGGGGTGTTCATGTATACGGGTAAACCCGCGAACCCAGTCATCAAAACCAATCCAACCCGCTCATAATTGGGTTGGTTTGGCTCGAATTTAATGTAAAAATCATAGGTTGAGAGCTCAACTCAACCCAAATATAATTGATCGGTTTGGGTATCGGGTTCGGCAAAAATGGCCCAACCCAACCCGTATACACCCCTAACTATGTTGTCTTCCAATACAAAATGTTCTCAGTCTTGCAAATTGTGAGATATTTTCTTAGACTAGACTCACTGTTCATTTCTAAATATATACCAGTGAACATGCGGAAAGTCCATAATGCGAGGTAGACCCATTGAGAAAAGGATTTTTTAAAGTAGATCCTGAGTTAAATAGTCCAAAATAACGGGACCATGACAGCTAAATGTTTGATGTACAATGCTTACTACTTCTTACAGGTAAGCAATGCTTTATACTCCCAATGACCCTTCAAAATATTCAAGTACACCACACTAGCTCTATAGGACTAAATATCAGTCTTGATGAAGGAAAGAATGTGGGAAGGAAACCCAACCTTTTCCTTCAAAAGATTTGTGCATAATCCATTATCAATTGAGAGCCAAATAGAAAATAATTAACATGTATAGCCTGCTGATTATAAAAATATTCATGTCAACTGTTTGCAATGTGAAGAGTCTGACCTCCACTTGACGTTGTAGAGTTTGAACATGGTTGATGATTTCATCCAGAACCAATGCTGTTCCAGATATCTGCAGTAAATCATGTCATATAGGGCATGAGCAATATTTGACAGATATTTGCTATTTTGAGAAATGTAACATAATCCACCAAATGCACTACAAAGCATAAAGTCCATGTAATTAAGGCTTCTACATCAAACAAAAACAAGGGCTCGTTTATGGAACAACATGAAGCATGTACTATTGTGATTACTGTTGCCTGTTACTTCTACTAGTAGTGCCATTTAGGTTATCATACCAAAAAGGTAGGGACATTTAAGTTTAGGTGACATTATTATTAGTTTATTATTACTAGCGATATAATCCTACTACTCATACAAAAATGATCATCACGAATCACAATTCTTAATATTAGACATTAAAGTGTTTAGACGACGCATTAACATGATCATGTACAAATGTTTCAAACCAGGTAGGTCTCTTGGTTGGTAGAAGCACACCAAAAATATGCACTCTTTTCTCCCTCCACTTTTATCATCCTATGCTGATGCATACTAATACCAAACCCATAGATTAATACTTCACTTACGAAAGGGACCCCTCATGCATACTGGAGAGCTACCCCCCCTCTCTCTCTCTCTCGCCCATATGCTCACCGTACAGTCTTTACAATAAGCCAGAAAATTGAAGTTGATATGAAAGGTGAATACCTTAAAGGCTTTTTAACTTCGTATACAATCAATGATAAACACACACTACTAGTGGGTTTGGAATAATCTATTTTCATGGTGATTTCTCACGTTCAACCAAAAGCTACAACATGTAGCTTTGCTTTCACTCTGCGTTAAGCTTGGCTGAACATAGTACCAAACATATCCTAAGTGTCAAATCTTATCCATTCATTTTACTTCTTTCTAAGGGTTGCAATTTAATCATTGAACTAATGACATGATCCTTAAATGAAACAAACATTACAACACCAAAAATTACCCCTTTATTTTACGTTAGATTACTATTTCTCATTTGAATTCTTATAGGAATACTCTTTTTGTTCACACTTCAAAAAGCCAAATTTTAACTAAAATGTGTACGAAAATAAAAATTAGTTAAAGAAAAGTGCAATAAATATTTAAGATTAGCAATAGACATTAAAGCAAAGCCAGAACGTCCAAAACTACTTTAGTTTTTATTATCAAATTGGAGTATTTTTAATTTAGCCCTTTTGCTGCTGCCATGCCTTTTTAGAATTTAAGTTGGTCCCATACAATCCCCACAAAATCTTATCCCATTCAATATGGAATTCTTGACACACCCACTCAAGTCATCCAATGTGAGACTCTTACCACCCTCTCCTCTCATGTTTAGGATTGGATATTTGAACTTGATCCAAATAGTCCAATAGTGGTAACATGATAGTAAGTGACTTAATAGACACGTGCAACCTTCTCCTCTCATGTTTAGGATTGGATATTTGAACTTGATCCAAATAGTCCAATAGTGGTAACATGATAGTAAGTGACTTAATAGACACGTGCAGCCAATGCTCATGATCCAAGATACTAGATCAAGTGTCATAACCATTTCGAAGACACAATTTTGTTTGTTAATGTTGAGTTCAAGTGTGAGTGATCAAGTCTCATATAAATAAGAATAGTGACCTATATACCCATTGACTTAAGGGTTTGGATGGAGATGTGGTATCAAAGTCTCTTGTAAGTTCCGGAGCATTGGCTCGTTGTTGTTCTCGGCGCTCCCTCAAACTCCTCAACAAGTGGTATCAGAGTCAATTCAAGTATGAGTGGTTAATTTCACATTCATTAAGAATTGAATAAATGTTAGATATATAAAAGAGGTGACCCATATAATTAATGCCTTAAAATTTTAGGTAGAAATGTGGTGTCGCATACCACCTCCATACGATAAACACCCCCTCCCTTAAAATTCTTTGTTCTTTCCTTCTTTCAATAGACAATAGCCGCATAGCTTGAGATAAATCAATGGATTTTTTCTGTTCGTTTACTTTGAGATGATATACTATCATTATAATAATAATAACTCAACATTTTATCACCATAATAAATTAAAAATATTTTTAAATACATATTTATGATAGACCAAAATAAATAATAAAAGATATTGCATGGAAAATGAAATTAGTATTAATTATGAGTCAATTGAAAGGAAAGACATTAGAAATTAAAATGATCAATTATTTTAAAACAATTTTTTTAATAAATGAATCAATTATTTTAAAATGGAAGAAGTAATAAATTATCTTTTTAAATTCTTTAATAAGTGTTCTATAGAAACTTCTTATGGGGAGTTACGCCTTATATGAGGTTTCATATACATTTTTGTGCATGAACGTAGCGCCATAGATTGTTAAGTAACTACAGTGTTTTCAAAGAAAAGATGGTCAGGTCGAATGTCATAAGTCTAGTCTCATACTCTTTTTTAAAAGCCTATTATTAGGCCAAACAAAGCCACCAATATATATATATATATGTGTGTAATTTTTATTTATTAATTAACATTTTTATTTATTTGTTAGTAATTAAATATTTATTTAGTAAAACAAAGTATAATTTTATTATTTTTCTTATGTTTATTATTTTATTAATTTTTTTATATATAAATGTTTAGTTTAGTTTATTTAAAAAAAATATAAAATATACTATTTAAATGTTTTAATATAAATAAATTTTTAAATAGGTCTTCCAATCAAGTCAGACTTTTGAAAAAAGTTAGGTCAAGTCGAAAAAAAAGCTATAATAGACCGTAGACCAAATTTATGTATAAAAATTTAATTATAAATCAGACTTTGAATCTGACCTATTCTCATCCCTATTAACATATTACAATGCAATAAAAATAAGTTTCTTTTCTAACCACCCCACATATATTTTAGATGCATATTTGCGAAAAAATCAATTTTTTTTCTCCCAATAATATATTTCAGACAAATCTATCTCTCATTTACCTTTTATCTCTTAAAACACGTGAAAAGATAATTTTATCTCCTATTATTTGATAGTCAAAATTTTCTAAATTATTAACATTTCGATAATATCAAATTTTTGAATCTTTTAAAAGAAATTGCAATTTGAGAGTTTCATATTCATCCAAAATTTAGAAAAAGTTGTAAACTTTTGAAAAACAAGTGCATTTCGAAAGTTTCATATTCATCAAAAATTTCGAAATTTTTTAAAACTGTAAAAAAAATTGCACTTTGAAATTTCACATTCACTTAAAATTTTGAACTTTTTTTTAATCTTTTAAAAGACTTCATTTTAGAAGTTTCACATTTATCTAAAGTTTTAAAAAAAATTTGAAAAAATTACATTTCTAAAATTTCTTATTCATCCAAAGTTTCGAAATTTTTTTAAACTTTTAAAAACATTGCATTTCGATAATTTCACATTCATCTAAAATTTTAAACTTTTGAAAAAGTTGCATTTCAATTGTTTCATATTCATTCAAAGTTTTAAAAAAATTATATTTAGAAAATTTTACATTTATTTAAAATTTCAAAATTCTTTTAAATTTTTCAAAAAATTTGATTGTTAAGTAGTAGGAAGTAACAAAGGTAAAATTATTTTTTTATATAGTTTAAGGAGGGAGATAAAGAAGAAAAGATGGGAAATAAATTTCTCTCAAAAGTATTCAAGCGAACTTATTCCCGAAATGACCCAATTTGCTCAAAAAGCCCAAGATATATTCATTAATTATAAAAGGAATAAGTCTTTTGAGAAAATAGAAAATGCATTACACTAGCATTTAAAGAGTAGTTTATAGTTTATATTCCGGCAAATCATAAATATTTTGAAATTAATTGTATAATGAGTGATAATCTTATTAGACGACAATTAAACTCAATTTATTTGGAGTATTAAAAATTTAAGGTAGATGGTCATTGTCAGAGAAGAGCTAAAAGGCTAGAAATTTGGAGTACTAACCTTCGAAAAGGATCTGTAACCAAAACGAAGTCCCCATAAAGGGAAACCAAAGAGAAATTAGAATATTTAATAAGTTTACTTCACCTCCAATAAAACTTAAGTAAAAGTAATTTTTTTTTAAAAGTTACAATTTATATATAATATAAAATTATACCATTGATGTATAATTTTATTTTATTTTATGACGTCAATACATAACCATTACACTTTTTTCTTTATTAATGATTCTTATTTTGTACATAATAAAAATAATGATAATGTATACTTTTATCTTTATTAATTATTCTTATTTTGTACATAATGATAATTAAATTATATAACTAGAAAAACATAACTCAAGTAATTAAGTTGTTGAAATGAAATTCATTTTAAATATTTTTTCTTTAAACATATGACAGAAAATCCACAAAAAATGAATAAAACACAATTAATTATTCTAGTGCTACTACACTACAAGGGAGAGAAACTGACCTTGTCGCAGCCTGGGACCAGCTCTTGTAAAAGCTTCATACGAGCATTAATCTTCTCTCTCCTAGCCTACAACACAAAAGCGATTGATTTAAATTAAAAAAAAAAAAAAAAAACTTCATTTATTCATTAAAGTGATTGAAATTAAACAAACTAATTAATTAGTGATTAATGAGGAAATTACTCGCTCTGCTAAGCTATGGCTATCTGTGGCTTGACCACGTCGAACGCGAACATGGACGTATGGAAGCTTCTCACCGTCACCGGAGGTTTCATCGGCGATGCTCTTGCTCTTCTTCGCCGAACCTTTAGCCTTAATTTCAAAAAATCATCGATTATTTCGTGTTTTGAGAACTTAATTCTACTGAAAAACAGAAACCCTAATTTCTCATAATTCTTTCAATTGGAGGATACTATAAGTCGTTACCTTCTTCTCTGGCTCCTTTCTCTTCGCGGTTCTCTGATTCTTGTTCTCAACAGCAGGATCCGAAACGCACTCTTGCGTCGAGCAAGGGTTCGAATCGGTCTCTTGAGGCTCGTTCTTCACACTTTCCAAATTTGCTCCAGACCCTACCGAAAAAAGCCGCGCCTCTCCCAACGAATTCTCACCGGCAAACACGGAGAATTTCGCGGCGCGTTCAATCAACGCGGCGTTGGTAGGAAAGGTCAAAGTCAAATTTCCGTTGGAAGAGTTGGGAAGATAGGGTTTCTGATTCACGCTGACGTGGCAGCAAGGCAATCTCCGGGAGGAGGTTCCGTCGCAATCCGGCAAGTGAAGGAGCTCAACGGCTTGCGTCGGCGGAAGCTCAAGCAGCGCGGTGAATGAGCTTGCGTTTTCCGGCGCCGGAGCCGGCACCATGATTCCTTGGATTTCTTCGTCAAATTGAACAGAATCGAGTACAGTGCCGTCATGAATGGATCCATGCAATCCAACTGTAGCTTGTTCCATTGAGCAAAGAAAATGAAATGAAATGAAATATCCAATTTAACCTAACAGACCTAAAATAGTAAAAATTTCTTCAATATGAAGAGTATTCAAACTGTGACAGTGTTTAAAAGAATGTTAAAGTTAATGGATGGAAAATGTGGAGGGAATGAATTTTGTTGGGAGTGTGTGATTATAAAAAAAGCACTGAGAGTGTTTTAATGGCGGTCAATCTGTTACTGTTTCTGTTTCTCTCTCTTGTTCTGTGTTTTTGTCTCTGAGATTGCTTCTCAGCCATTTGAAGTACTGAGAAAGCAACGTTACTACGTCTACGGTTACTCTACTACTGTGTTGCATTATACGGGTACGGTTCCATACAGTTTCCTTGTGAGACAGTAAAAAGAAAATCAGGGACCACCACCTAAAGTTGGGTCCACTTTTTATCTAGGAATATCATTTTCTAGTTTTTTAAGTTTTGCTATTTTATTTTTATTTTTTTATTTTTCAGAAATTAGATTTCGGTTGTTGAAGTAGTATCTTCGATATCCATTATCCACCGTTGTTTCGTCCTTGTTACGATTACGGAGATTCCATGTAAGGAATTGTGTTGCATTTTTGCTGTTGTGTGGATGAAAAGAATCCCGTTGGAGTATTCCCTGTCATCATTTTATGTGAATTTTGTTGCTTTTCACGAATTGTTGATATGAATTAATAATTGGTAAATCTGTAATCTAATCTATCTACGCTTTTCTTCATGAAACTAAGATAATTTCATACGTGATCAGAAGCGTGATGACTTTATAAAGAAGTTTTGCTATGTTTAGTTCCTTGAAAAGCCCTTCTAATTCATTCATTAGCTCATTATGGAATCTTGGTCTTTCAATTATTTATTAGTTCTATTTAGACATATGGCCAAGTGTTTGGACGGGGGGGATAGAGTTTATGCTAATAATTAGTGTCTAATCAAAACTTTAATTTTCCTTTTTAATGAAAAGGAAATTCAATTATAAAATTAAACTAATTAGACAAATACTCTTTACATCACCCACAATAATAATGCTTAATTTAAAAAAATAATCAAATAAGTTTAATCTTGTCTTTAGTTTAGAGAGACAAATAAAAAATAATAATAGTTATATTCTTTTGTACAAAAAAGTTTTACACTAACATTTGATGATATATATATATATATATATATATATATATATATATATATATATATATAAATATTGTTAGTATGTTTGTTATGTTTGTTATTTTTAAGATATAGTCACAAATCTAGAATGAGATAGCAAAATAATAGATTTTTATAGAGATATCGTACATACTTTTAACCGTTTATTTTGTTCAATGTTAATTTTGAGACGACGTATAACTCAATTGATTGTAATCATTTAAAATTCGTAATGGTGAAGATGAGTTTTTTAGTAAAGTGGGAGACATATAGTATAGAGTGAATCTCGACAGTCACAACTTTTATTTTGGTGAATGGTAATCAGATTAGTGAAATAAAAGATAACATGTGCTCTCATTTCTGTTTTTGTTAGCTGCATAATGTTTAAACTCGTTTTTTGCGTCAATTAGAGTTAACTTTTTAGAAGAAATCAAGTTGAATTTGATGTTGAACCTACAATATCACATTTGCAATTTGCTAATGATACACTAATTTTTTATGATAAAAGTTAATCTAATATTAGAGCTATAAAAGTTAATCTCCTTTTATTTGATACGATGTCGAGACTGAAAGTAAATTTTTATAAAAGCTTGTTGGTGGGAGTGAATATTATGATTTTATGAAGTAATTGTTGTGCTTAACTATAAAGTGGGATAAATATCTTTTAAATATTTAGGTCTTTCTATTGGAGAAAAACCGTCGTGCTTATTCATTTTGAAATCAATTGATTGATAGAAGAAGAATTTTATTTTCTAGTTAAGAGTATTGTAATCTCTCGATCGGTGGTTATTATATCCTCCTCAAATTGTCTTGTCTGCATCACCAATTTATTTTATTTTATTTTTCAAGTCTTTGCCAAGTAATATTTTTGAAATTGAAACTATTTTAAAATTATTTATTTATAAGGTAGCGAGGAAGCCAGTAAAATTTATTGGGTGACGTGGGAAAATGGGTGTCTCACGTGTGAGAAATGAGGGTCGAGGTGGGTAGATCGAGGTATTTTGGTTTTGCTTTGCTAGAAAAATGGGGGCATCGTTTGAAAATTGATTATACTGGACATTGGTTTAAAATGTTTAATAAATATTATTTAGAGAGGCCTAATGTTGTTTAAGGGACCAATAGAAATTATAGTTAGTAGAAATAATTAGTGTGAGGAGGTCAAATTTGTTTTATACCAAACTAGCTAGAATGGTGGAGATATATCTTTTTGGCTTGACCATTGATTGGAGGAAAGAACATTGTGTGAGAGATATAACTGATTATTCACTCTAATGGTTGACAAATTTTTGTTGATAGCAAAAATATTTAGGCTTGTGTGGGGGAGCTAATGGAGATGTTTGGAAATTGTAACAACTCGACCTTTACCGTTATTAGACTTGGTAATCATGACTTTCTTGCCCCTCCTCCTTTCCTCTCTATAAGAAATAGCGAATTTTTGTCTTCTTGAGAATCGAACCTGATATATGAGGGATAAGTACATCCATTCATTAATTCTAACGGAAGATAAAAATTCACTATTTCCAATGAGACTTTTGGAAGGAAAATATGGTTTTAGATTGTATTTGGTTGTTGGAAACAAATGTTGTGCAAGAAAATTTGATAAATTTGTTAGTGTGGGAACATGATCATGAAGATGTTCTAACTCATTTTTTTCTATTATTTAAATGAGTGGTTTCTCCATATATTAAGTTTTTTATTTGTTATATCATTATTTAAGTGTGACGTTATTTTATTTGTTAATTTGATACAACTTTATTTGTTTTATCATTATTGTGTTCGTTAGGTTCAGAATAACATAATCAACTTTGATCAATTATAGACAATTAATAATTTTAGTTTTGTCACCATTATAGTTACGAAGACATGAATATTTCAAACACTTTAAGTTTGTCACATTTCGTAGATATTTTATTATCTTATACTATTAACATATATATTGAAATTTTGTTTACATATTAATTATTTTTTATTTTAACAATTTTGAATTTGTATTATTTTTTATTTATTTTACCATTTAAATTAGTAAATATTGTTTTTTTAATAAAAAAATAAGATGTTACAAATACATACATGAACAATCAAATTCTCTAAAGAAAATAAAATGTGGATATAATCAATAAATTTTTTGTACTAATAATATTGTTAAAAAAAATACAATATTTAGTGACAATATAAAAAAATTATCATATATAAATTAAAACTTAGAAATATGAATTATATTAAATTATTGAGGAGTGACAACATTAACTCACCATGCATACACTAAATCACAAACTCTAATTTTGTATATGACATTGAATTTATTATTTTGTAGATAATTGTTAGTAGTTATATGTTAAGGGGAGAGAAAAATGGTAGTAGCAAATATATTGAACTATAGATTTCTTGCATATAACTCTTTAAATATCTCAACTCTAATATTACCTATTCAAATATAATTTTGTATTTCACATTGATTTCAATTGATCCATCTTAACAAAATACTACTTTTGTCCTTATACATTTAAGAGAAGCTTATTTGTCTATTTTTATAAGACTTTCTTTTAATTTTTAACTTCATTGATTGTTTTTTACTAAGATAACTTTAACTAATTTAAAGTATTTTTCTGCAACTAACAATAATTAAATATTATTAAAAAAAGTTTTAACTAATTATCTCTTTTGAAAGATAAAATTATAAAAATAATATCAATTATCAACAAATTCAATACTTCTATCAACTTTAATAATTCTCATGATTAGATTAATCCAGCCTTATATTTGGAGATAAATGTACTATAACTAAACCAAAAACAATTTTTGGCCAATATATTTAGATACTCTCTCTATATTAAAATACAAACAAAAAAATACTTAAAAATTAATATATCTTATCTAAAATATAAAGTATATAATTATCCTTCGTAATTTAAATAGTTTATTTCATTTTATGATATGGACTGGGTAGTTTATTTACACAAACATTCAATTAAATCTCACTATTTAAATATATACAAATATATAGAGTATATGCATTGAGTAAAAATAATATAGCATATTTATAAAATTATTATTTAAAAATACCTACACAAATATTTAAATGATGGGATCTTAAGATGCACCAAGTCACCAACAAAAACTTATTATTATTATTATTAACAATATAATAATAATAATAATAATAATAATAATAATAAAGGGTACAATATTAAAAATAACATTTATTACTCACGTACACTAATTACTTAAAGTCTTAAATAGTACCTTTTTTTTTTAATTTAATAATTGCTCCCTGTGTATTCCTATAAGCAGTGAGGCAACACTACGGAAGTCCAAACCATAAAAGTATATGTTAAACATTTTTTCAGTCTCTTCTCTTGCAAGCTATAAAATTTGTAGTACTTCCTAAGGACAATGTGTAGTTCATTCTATAGGTTTTGTTATTAATGCCAAAAAAGAAAGTTGAGGGCCACCAAGTAATTGCATAAGAGGTAAGTTTGAGGGTCTGACCAGACTTAATTTTAATTTTGATGGTAGGCTCATATACATAACTCTGTAACCAGCTGGTTTAAGCTATTAGCAATAATGAACCAATGAATGTTGAATTTTGTGGCTCTAGACACTAAGGTATACGTAGCTCAATTCCATTCATATATAACAAAGTGCTCGATCAATCGGTTATACTATGTGGTCCAAAGCCTTAAGAAATGGAACATGACTGTTTTTATTATAAGAGAGTTAGTATTGATTGTTGAATGAGAAGTAGGTTAACCATCTGCACTATTTACTAATGATCACTAGCAAGTAGGAATTGGTTGTTTTAAAAATCAAATTGACATGGTTCGAGTCATAAGTTGTTCCGATCAGTTAAACTTAGATATGTAATTAGTAGTTATATTTTTTATTTTTGTGGATTAAAATTTGTCATTTTGAAGATGCAAATGTAATGTTTTAATACACTCTAAATAGTTGGTAGAACTATTTTTGTAAATTAAAATTTGTCATTTTGAAGTAAGCTGATATATTTAGTCTAAATTTTTTTATCAAATACTAATAGTTCAATTTTCTTTAACTCACTTTAGTTTATATTTAAGATCGAAGAAAGTATATTTCATATGTTTTCTCGAGTATTTTTATTTATTTTTCATTCTTAAATCTTTCTTATACATTTATATTATTTTTCTCTCATTTTTAATAGAAGTTGAATATTTCAATTAACTCATATGTCGCATAGGAGTTCGTTCTCTCAAACTAGTATGAAATTATACTCTTTAACTATTTATCTAATGCTTCAATATAACAGTATGCCTTATTTCAAATATTTGCATTTTAAACCAAATTTTCAAAAAAATAAAATAAAAAATATTTTAAGCAAGCAAAAATTTTGATTTGATTTTTTTTTTAAAAGTTAATTGCAAAAAATAAAAGATGTATGGTGTCTATACCAAGGGATACTAGATTAGAGAGAGAGAGAGATTTGTTTGTTCCTCGTGCATGAAATGTAAACGAGGTTTGGTAGATTATCATACTCATGAGCTGGTTTAGTTAGGTAGTAAACAGACATGTGTGACAACTCCAATTGGGCCTGTTTGTGGTAGGGCAAAGCCAGGAGAAGCCCATGGAGCTCATTATATATAATATAATCTGCTTAAATATTCATCTCAATAAATATTATTAAATGATTGAGTTCAAATGAGTCATTTTGGATATCAGAATTTAAATTTTAAGTAAAATAAATTTTTATTAAATTTTACTTATCTCTCAATTGAATTATAAATTACTAAAATCTCATTTTCTTGAAAGCAGATGGTTAAAAAAAATATTACCATAGATAATTAGTTTTTATTCAGCATAAAATATAAAACTTATGTGTTTTTAATCTTGACAAACTGAAGTGACCTGGTTTTTTTAATAGATTTTATAAGGATAAAAAAGAATAAACTATTATAGATATCAAAAATAAAATTTACCAATTTTACAACAACAGAAAATATTTTTTTTACCATTTTAGTGTTAGCTAGCAAAAGTACTTATCCTCATTGTAGACCCCGGAATTTTGTGCTGCAGCTCTGTCAATAATTAATCTATGAAATGCAAATGGTTATTTTATTTGGCCTGATGGGAAGAGAGAGAAAGAGAGGGGCTTGACACATTGACATTTACATTTGTACTTCTTGTTGTGGTTGGAATCAATACTGAAATTACTATTAGAAAGGTACCTCTATTTATGGAATTTCCAACTGTGTAAAGCGACGCATTGATATTAAGGGTATTCTCTGTTTCCACTTTTATTCACAACTCCAAAATATCTTAGGATAAGTTTGGTTGTATAATCTTGTTTAATTAAATCAAACTTCAATTTCATCCGATTTCTAAATTTTGTTTTGGTGTTTCATCTTGCATATGCTGACAATTTGGTCATCTCAATTATTGGCTCTCACAACACATATCATCATATTTTGTGTATAACTTATAATTAGTGATAATTGTATATAATGTGAATCCTAATTTTAAATTTTATAATAAAAAATATTGCAGTTAATATACAGTTAGAAACATAGGTATAATTTGTTGAACTTTATTATCAAACACTGTTTTTTCTTTATCATTTTTTGTATTTTTTCCCCCTTAATTGGGTGGTTAACCTAACTCTAGATACAATAATGCAACTTGATTTTATGTTTTATTCATTTGTTCTCTCATGTTTTTAAGAAAGTTCTCATAAACAAGATACGTTATAGTATTAGTGGGGAAAGAAATTGAAAACAAATATACTACTTCATAGAGGAAAAATAATTTGGGTTTGGTTAAAAGGCATTACCCATCTCATACCAAACCAAATGGAGCACAATACATCTATTTATTAATATATATATATATATATATATATATATTAATAATAATAATATTTTAATTGAATCGCAAAAAAAGTCATTTCATTTTATTTCTTTTTAATTTTAGTTTTCGTATTTTAGTTGAATCGTGAAAGTAGTCATTCCATTTTATTTCTCTCTAGTTTTAGTCCTCAAACAAAATTTTGATACAAAATTTGATGAAATTTTATTTTATTTATTTATTTAAATCACATCATGCTTCAAGATCTCGTAGTGCAACAATTGTACTTAAAATTTATGATCATAAATAATGTAGTGCGACTTTAAAAATTGACACTTCATCAGATTTTGAATCAAAATTTTATTTGGAGACAAAATTAAAAAAAAATATAAAAGATTACTTTTATAATTCAACTAAAATAAAGAGATTGAAACTGCAATTAAACATTTTTTATGAAATTGTTGGAAAATTTGATCCTTCTTAAATAGAGTTTTTTGCGTTTTCCCTCTCTTTAAAATATCACTTCAATTTCAAACTTTATTGATTAATATTTTTATAAATTAATTTCAGTTTCTATTTTAAGTCGACACTTATAAAACTAGCATGAGGAGAAAAATCAAATAAACTAATAGATGTGTTACACTAACATTTGTCATCGATTATATATGTACACATTTATTTTATTTTATATTTATTCCAATACTTTATTCTTTTTTTATCTCATCAGACCACTCACTTTTTTTTTTTTTTATCAAGGGATTAATGAAGTAAGCTTGTGTTCTTAGATTATTTTCCTAAATCTAATAGATGACATGGATTATATGTTATTTCCGTAAAAATTTTAATTTAATGATTGGACAAGTTTTCTCATATCACACCTATATAGAACAAAAGAAGCCACCATTAAATTTTCCAAGGATTGTACATGGAGCATTCTATTTCTATTTCACATTATTAAATCAAAAGATACAATGAATCGACTGATGTTAATCGAGATGCCTCAATGCGATCTCTCTTCTTCATATCTTATATCAAATGTAGGTAGTAAGAAAGCTAAAAAATAACTAGACTGTACTAAAAAAAAAATACAAAAAAAAAATACTAAATGTATTCATCATATTTATCTTCTTATTGGTCTAAAGAACAATTATATTTTCTCCGCACTTGAAATTTAAGAATATTTACATTCTGAAATCTTCGATTTACACAATATTTTTTTAAGATGATTTAAATAGAAGTTTTAATCATTAAAACTCTTTAGAGTAAAATTATATCAAACCCTAAATCTTTAACTATTGGTGAATGTTTATCCGTCCTATTTTTATTTTGCTGCTCCTAAATAAATTATCTTAAATTAATATTCGATAGTATGTTTTACGCTATCAACAACTAAAATTTGATAAATAAATAAATAAAAAAGGAGTTGAATAGATATTTATTTTAATTGTCAAATATAAATGACTAATTCGACATCAACTAACTACTAACATATTGTAGTAACCTAAAATAGAACGATAGATTCATAAGAAATGAAAAAAAAAATTCATATTAACAATTGTTTCAAAAGCACTTGTTAAAGAAAAAAAAAACTTATGAAAAGAAAATCTCAAATTTTATATATCTTAAAATATCAAATACACGATCTTCAAAATTTCATTTATACGTTGATATTTAATCAGCATCCTAACATTAAAAAAAAGTAAAGAAAAAAAAATAAAGAAAAAAGAAAAGAAAAAGGAAACACGAAAATGACTAAACATTTTACTTAATGTCATATCATGGACCAATTGTGTAGTGTAGGGTCAACACATTAAGTGGCTAAAAACTTCCCATCAGAAGGTATCCACTGGGCCATAGGTGTAAAAGGGGGTGGGAATAAGAAAATGGGCATTCATGGTTCCTTTCAAATGGACCCAAGGTGTCTCGTGTAATTGTAGAGATTATTAATTCTCAAGGGAATCGATAATCATTTAAGGGTTTATTTCTCTAAACTTTATATTTTTTTTGTAATAAAATATAAATAAAAGTAGTAGCTAAAAAGTTAATGTATTTGGAACTCAATTTTTAATTTGATATATCAATCTTTCAACAATTTTTTTTTTTTTTATATTTCATTTAAGATTGAGTATATTTTCTATATGTATTGGCTAGATATATTTGGATCTTCGACTAAGTAGTTAAATGACGAAACTGTCTACCGCTTGTATCACGTATGTTGTGGTGTGTTTTAATTGTGAGAGAAAGTTGAGAGGATAAAAGGAAAAGTTGGTGAAAGAAAAGGATACTGTTTGGAAGCTGCCAACAGGATGTTGGGTATGGCTGGCAAGATGCTTATTTGCTTCTAGTCATTTTCATGGATCACTCAAGTTACTCAGCCACCACTACTCCTTCCTCTCGTTTTTACTTTGGGGCCCAAGTATATCTTTCCATTAAAGCGAGTTTATATTTGTCCTTAGCGTATCTTCCCACATTCGATACTTAAATAATTTATCGTGAATATTAATTTTGGTGGGAAAAGCTTCCAAGAAGATAATTTTTGATAGTTTTTCTTAAAGAATGTTTTTTTTTTCTAGGTATGGATTTAAACGATACAACTTATAAAAAACTTTTAGTCTATTTGAAAGTCATTATTCATTTGTTGTGTCCTTAAATAGACTATAATTTAATCTAATCAATAGCTCTTGCTTGCTCTTAACGTAGTTACTTCATTTGTCTCATTATTAGTGTGTACTTTAAGATTATACACACTTTCAAAAAAACAAAAACTATTAATTTCTACTTACTCCATTGATTCTTTGAATATAACAAAAAAATATTCTTATTTAATATTATCAAATATAAAAACCTACGGCTATCTTTAAATTGTTTTCAACTTATTTTCATAAAATATTTAAAATAATTTATAAAAATAACTTATATATAATAAACACCTAAATGATATAAATTAAAGGTATTTTAAAAAAGGGTGGGTGCAAAAAGCAACTTCCACCTGTGTTCGAATGTTTGGACTCGGCTGTAGCAAGTTTAATTCAGGTCCAAAAACAAGTAGCATTAGCCCCATGTTGCCTTGAAAATTATATCGTTTCCATTTCTATAACAACACGTGTTTCTGTTCTCTAATACAACCGCTACGGTACATTGTTTAATTCCTTGGCTCCAAATAAACATAGTACCAACAAGTTTCTTCAGAAACTGCTTGATCATGAAGATGAATCCCTATTTCACGGCTTAACTCATACTTAAAATTCCTCACAAATTCTAGAACTCTCCTTGTAACCAAAACAACATGCAGAGCTCACACCATATAACTTGGAACTGTTAGGCTTAGAGTATTGCTAGAAATGGAAGATTAGCTCTTTAAACTGAAAAAATAAAACAAGCACCATGATTCGATGGACGTGAAAGCATTGTAATAATACATTTTAGAAGCTCCCCTCTGCAAACTTGCTTTTAACATTCATATAATATCGTAATTCAAACTTCCTTTGGCAATATGATTATTCCATCGTTGTTGCTTATTATCATAAGTTTAGGACTGTTCATGTTTCAGAATTGGTTCAGGAAGGAAACCAAACCAAACTGAATTTTTCATGATTTGTCTCGAAGCAAACTAGTTTTAGGTTTGGTGCACCGAGTTCTGTATTTCCAAACCGAACTGGTAAAACTGTTTTTTTTATGCTACATAACAAATTCAATTAGCAAACTATTTTAAGCAAAAAAATACTTCTAGGTGTCAAACAACATTCTCATTTAAGTTAGTGATAGATCTGTCTGTGAGCTGTGATTTGTTACCTTTAAATCTGATAGTACAGAACCATATATAAAATCACAGATTCCTACAGCATATAGGGGACAAAAACTATTGGCTTACATATAGGTATCCATACTGCACAAGTAGCAGATATGCAAAGGTTCTCCAGGTCATTCACCATCATCCATGTCTAAATAGTAGACGGCGATTAATACAAGCCTGCAAATGAAAAGTTGGTTGAGAAGTTGAAAGTCCCCTTAGGTAATGATACATACAAAGTCATGAAAAATGTTGATTAAATTCATGATATTACAATATTTCACATATATTTAAAGCAAAACGTCCATTTAATTCTCCCCAGAAATCTACTTCAGGTTCATCCCCATTAAGTTCAACTGCAAATCTGCAACACTGCCTCACGATGACAAATGTGGACAAATTTTTGGTGTAGGGAAGAGTTTGGCATAAGAAACATACTAAATCCCATTTTGAACTCATAATAATGGCAAAATTAGAACACACTATTTGCCCCAGTAATGTATCAAATTAGAGGGTTTTAAATAATGGCTAGTACAAACGCAACAGATTACTTGACATCGCAAAGACTAAACTTGGTGTATGAATAAAAGCAATTTACACTATTACAAAGTTTTAGACAAGGAAAAAGGAAAAGGAAAGAATGAAGACTTTGAATTGTGATTATAGTTAGATACTCTTAGAATTTGGATAAAGGAAAGAATGAATAAAAGCAATTTACACTATTACAAAGTTTCAGATAACGGAAAGAATGAAGACTTTGAATTGTGATTATAGTTAGATACTCTTAGAATTTAGATTTTAAGCTTAACTCTGTCCCAAAAGCTAGCTCAAGGGTGGTCATATCGCTTGACAACGTGGGATCATAACAAATACAAAAGACTAAGCACTGGCATTTATTTAAACTAATACTAGACTCTTCTAATCCTAATTAAAATACATAAACAAATCATGAAATATAAAGATAAATGGAAACCAATCCTAAAGATATAGTCCAAAATATTGTAAATTACTCTAACTTACAACTTAAATCTGATTAGATATTTTCCATATATTCTAAAACAAGTACTAAACTTAAACCCAACTATAGTTAAACAATCAATGAGGTAGAGACCAGTCACTTCCCAAATCACTATGAAGTTGATATCAAGATATACAGATTAAATTTGGTAAAGGTGGATGATGCGCTGAATCATTATGGAATAGCCAGGGAAAAAAACATTAACAGCAATTTTCAATTTCATTACTTCAAGCAGTTACTGTCATTCATGAGAACCACTCAAACTCCACTACCAGGCAACTTATTATTTAATCATGGATAGAGTTCCCACGAAGATTACAAGATATGACTTAAACTGTGGTGATTAAAAATCTAGTAACTAATCTTTTAATGTATATTGGGCATAAGTTATAAATTATCATAGTCCTATAATCTTCAAAAACGTATTTTGGTAAAATTACAAATTGTCGTGATTAAGTTATAAAATATTAAATAATATATACACCAAATAAAATACATTAATCTTGCACCCAAAAGTAGTTCTACTTAATACTATCAAGAAAATCTCATTTTCATTTTTTTTAATTAGTATCCGAGAATAGTGGCCCAGACATCTAACTATTCAAACCTAGAATTATAAAATTTTATGCTTCCAGCAGCATGAATCCTAATACTTTGCCTACATTAGAAGAAGAAATAGACATGGATTAAGCAGTAAAAATGAAAACCCAAAAACACATTAGATACGCGTATGCTATTTAAAGGGTATGACAAACCTGAAGATGGTTATGATAACCATTGTTAGGTAAAAAGCAAGTTTGGCTATCCGAAATTTCTTCTCAGCATTGAGTACCCTAAACACTTCAGTAACATCAAGGAGATGCTGTCGTTTAACATACCTGAATCATTGAAATGGAACAATAATGAACTTATTAGAGAACATACAATTTCATCACCTAAAACATGGTGTAAGTACAAACAACCAAGTCTTATCCCACTAAGTAAGGTCGTCTACATAGATCAGACGACACTATAATGGTCTATCATATAACATTTCCGTACCGAACATTAATTTTAAGGTCTTTCTTAATAGTTTCTCCTAGAGTTTTTTTTAGGTCCTCCTCTGCCTCTAAAGGTTCGACTGCCCTTCATTTGATCTACTCGCCTTACTACAAAGGTCTTCTCTCCACATGCTCAAACCATCTAAGTCGAGTTTCTACCATATTTTCTATGATAGGTGCTACCCCAACTCTCTCCCTATATTGTCTAGTCTTTCCACACATCCAACACAATATTCTCATCTCTTCTACACTAATTTTATCATCTTGTTGATTTTTAACCGACCACATGCCGCCCCATACAACACTGTCAATCTTACAAGTGTGCGATAAAATTTTCTCTTTTGTTTGAGCGGTGCTTTTTTCTCATATAAAACACTTGCGACACTCATCCATTTCAACCACTCAGTTTGAACTCTATGGTTTACATCTCCTTCAATTTCTTCATCGTTTTGTAAGGAAGTACTTAACAAAATATTTGCTATGTAGTCCATTTAACTAACTTAACTTTCAATATTTATATTGCCCTAAAATGTATTTGTAGCAAGTATAGATCATCAAACTAGGTATGGTATACCGCATGCACCATAAGTTCATTTTGTTGGCACAAACAAAACCAACATGCGGGATACAAAACAAATCCAAAGCTCAAAAGCACAAACTAGTAGCACCAAATATTTGGTAGAGAAACCTTAGTATAGCCAAACAAAGAGTTTATAGAATGTCATGTTACCTTTCTGCATAAATAATTCAATAGTTTAAAACAACAAAAAAACATAAAATAAAATGTATTATCTGCAAGAATGAAGTTTCAATCAAACTATCTAGATCCTGATGGAAATAAAGATAAGATAAAACAAGTAGGTTCAGGAAAAAACTTGTTAGGTTCACGTTTACAATTTTAAAAGGTAAATCTTGCACTAGCAACCCATAAGCATTTAGCTCAAGAATCACCAAGTTTCTTTGGAGTTGGGAAACAACTTAAATTCAACCATCTTGAGATGTTTATCTACACTTTTAGCCACCCTCCTGTTTTCTCATCCCAGGCTTAGAGCTATTTTGGATATAATACATGAATCTCACAATCACAAATGAGTATTTAAAACATTAACTTCTATTCAAATATAAGCAAAAGTAAGTCAACGAAAATTACTTTTGCTTAAATTTGAGACTGGAGCAAATACCTCTCAATATTTTCAGTCATAAAACATCTCAATAAACTCCAATGTGCTGAAGTTATACTATATTTTCGACTTATTTTAACCAACAATTTTAGAAGCTAATCCAAACTTGACCAGAGTCATCAATTTCTTTACTTAACTTCACTTTAACAAATATATTTAAAAGGGAGAAGAAGCAATGCAGAAATAAACATTATATAATCAATGCTGCCAGTGAGTATAATTTGAGCAACACAATAAATAGTTAAGTTTGTGTTAAAAATTGTACTTACAGCATTGCATGATAGGAAGCAAGAGGAAGCATTAAAAGAAACATGAACCAGTGACCCGTGAAGAGGAAGAGAGCACATAATAATCCTTGAGCAATAAATTCAGGAACCACAAAGTAATTGATCCGAGATGAAGCGTCGTATGGGTTTATATAGTCCCCTTCTAAGTCAGATAACATCAAAACCTTCAAAACCCCAAAAAGGAAAAAGGAATTTTAGATTGAAGTTAAATTAAATATCAGTGTGATTAAAAAAATCCCCCTCATTCAATTAAAGCATAATGAAATATAAAAAAATTGCCTGGTAGAAAGCTGAGGCTAAAAGGGCAACATTGAAAGGGAAAGAAACGAGGAGCCAAAAGAACAAATCGAAAGCCATTTATTAGTGAGAAGTAGTTGTAGGAAGAAGAGAAGAGAAGAGAGTAGTTAAGGGTGGTGAAGCGGAAAGTAGGAATTAGAAAAGTTTGGGAAAATTGACGGATCATTGAGTTGTTTGGAATTGGAGATGGGCGAGTTCGGGTTGGTGAATCATATCCACCACCGTCCACCAGCCTGTGTTAGAGTTAATTACAAATATAATTAAAATATAATCAGACCTAAACATTCGTACAATTGTCTTCCTTTATTTAAGCGGGGGATTAAAAATGTTTTATTTTACCTTATTTTTATTGGTAAATGGAGTAAAAATTATTTGGTTGATAGTACTTGTAAATTTAATTATTTTACTGATTTTTATTGGTAGTTCAGTAAATTACGATCTTTTAATCACATTTATCATACTTATAACGGTTTTTTGAAAATGACAAAACACAGTTTATTCGAAACTGACTACTAAAAACAGATTAACGAAAACACAGATTATGCTGAAAACACCATTCAAGTGTCGTTGTTCTCATGTATTTGCAACCGGCACATTGAAATACCTTTTTTTTTACTGATGCGACTTTTATGTTTTAAAAAATCAAATTTATCTCACTAAGAAAAAAAGCTATCCGCATGAAATACAAATTCAATCAATCCCCTTGAAAAAAGAGTCTTGGGCGCCTTACTTACGACCAGTTTTTTGCTCCCACGCTGCATTGCTATCTTGCTGTATAGTTACAAAAAATATGTAAACAGTAAAAGCGTTGATATAACCAAAACTGCAATTACAGTATACTATTTTTGCAGTACGTACCCCAAAATGTAAAAATGTGGTAATTTCAATAATTCGAAAGTTTCAAAGGTGTCAGTTCAATAAATATAATACAAGCAAGTTGTATAATGAGTTTAAGAATATATTTTGTTACACCACTTTAAAAATATATTTTGTCTCCTTTTAAAAATATATTTTGTTCTTCTAAAAAACAAATTGATGACATAAGTGAATCAATTATTAATATATAATATTAAAAATACTCTCTTTTCAACATTTATTCTGTTACACCACTTTAAAAATGAATATTGCATAAAACAGTGAGAGTTACATTTATTTCACCAAATAAAAAAAATTGGAAATAAAATTTTATTAAAATTATTTATAATTAATTATATATGTGTATAAGATAATAATCATTTATTTCATCATTTGATAATCAATGTTGAAATTACTCACTATAGTATCTAAACTAAAGAAAGCCGTTCACTTTAGCTAAATATTTTTTAAAAGACTATTATCTTTTTTATAAAAACAAAATATGAAATCACCAATATTAGATAACAATGTCTAGAGGAGTTTAATTTTAAATTTCTACTTCAAGGGACTTGTACGATATATATATATA
>JBBPBS010000753.1:6085172-6113398 GCA_037974835.1 Cicer judaicum | reverse complement strand
TTAAAAGTAGTTTTCAAAAATTGAATCACACTATTAACGTACTGTAATCTATTGTAGTTTTTGCATCACGAACCCTTAATTACAACTAATATTAATATATACACTTAAATTTAAAATTCTCTTATAAATTTTTTATCCTTATGATATAGTCTCTTTAAATTTTTAACCTCATTATTTTTTATTATTCTTAACTAATTTGTTTATATTTTGTAACTAACAATGTACACTTTTTGAATTTTTAACTGCATTATTTTTATCATCCAGAACTTGTTTATATATTTTTGTAATTAATAATTGATACTTTTTGAATTTTTTATTTTTTGTATCATTTATAATTAATATTTTTTGATATTAATGCATTATCAATATTATAAATATACAATAAACGATATTAACTCATAAATGATACAAATAATATTAATTGAATAATATATCTGAAAAAATATAGAAAATTGAAAAAACCGTTCGATTTTTGACAATTTTTTTCTTTTATGATTGAATCATGGGATAAAGACAGTAATATTAAACATATGGGGAGAACTAACAAACTAAACGTTCATCCCATAAAAAGTAACATTTGGTGGTTATGAAGTGAAATATGTGTAAGAACTACAAATAATAGTCTTGAAATTTATGGCTCTCTTAAAAAATTTCGTCCCTTTTTAAATACCTTATTTGAATTTTCAATTTTACTAATTCATTTTTTACTACTCCTAACTAATTTACATCGTTTTTGTAATTAACAATAAACAGTACTATAATGACTTATAATATTATCCTTATAATAATGCTTACAATAATTATTCATTCTCGCTTATATATATATATATCTATCAATAATATCCTTATAATAATGCTTACTTAGGATGTAATCCATTAATAAAAGATAATATATAGGCGTCGAAGACATTTTATAATGAAGAAGAAAGTCAACGATTTTTTATTGGCAACAAAAACTAGAAAATTCAACTGCGCAGAATATAATGCATGGATCTTGGAAAAAAATATTTAATTTTTGAAAGTGGGCACAGTAGTTAGAGTAAATCTAATTTAATTAAATAATTAAACATGTTTAGCAAAAAAAATTATAAATTATAATTATATAAACTTCATTTTATGGCAAAATTGTCATTTGTCAGAAGATCATTTCTTAAGTTAAGTTTATATTAATACTATTACTTTAAAATAAATTATAATATAATATCTGTCTTGTTTCAATGAGAAATCTGATTTCCAAAATCAATTTATATAATAGAATAAGGCAAATATTATATTCTGGCAAATCCAATATAAATAATTCAATTAGAGTTTTTAGACAAATATAATTTTTTTTATTAAAAGAAAATAATTTAGTAATTATTATTTGTTTTTTTTATTTTATTTATTTATTAAAGTTACTAGATCTATGTAATGAGTTATTAGCCAATATTGTTATTATTTGTTTAAATTTGTTTTGGAAAAAACAAAACGATTACTACTATTGGTATTTCTGCTTCAAAAGTTCGGTGTGTGCTACATATATTAAATGACAACACTATTTGTAGTAATAAATCTATAATTACTTTTAAAAATTAATTGTTATTGGTTTATTTTAAAATTTAGTTATTTTTTCATACCAAAATTAAGAAAAAATTAAATTATTTTTACAAAGTGAAACCATTTTACTACACCATTTTTTCTATAAACACATTTACAACCTTCGTTGAGCCGTCCGCAATTTTGTTTTTTGTTTTTTGTTTTTTTGTTTTTTTTTTTGTTTCCAATACTGATGAAAACTTTGCTCTGTTTCCATAGAATCCTATATTGAAGACCCCGATTTAACTTTTCAAGTTTTCCAATGCAACATCACTCTCTTCTATTAATTATAATTTGTATTTCCTAAATATTTTCTTGAATCCATTACCCCTTTTCTTTAGGGTTTTTTTTTATAAATAAATTATGTATTTTCTATTTAAGGTAGATGTCAATTCAAAATTTGAACAATCATTTTGTATGAAAAATTATGTGTAAACTACGATGTTATTAACAAGTTCAAATATATTATTGTTGAGGTGCTTAATGTTCTTTTTATCTTTGTAATATTGTTATTATCATATGTCTAAATAATCTAAATTTAATGGTTATTTAGATTATAACAAATCATATGATACAAAGCAACAAGTTAATAAAGCATCCAATAGAGTTTTCGTGTGATTCACATAAACGTTCGAATTTATATGGTTAAGTATTTATATTTCAGAACAGCATGACATCCACATCTGCATATACTAACAGAATGCGATAGAGATACATACAGGAATTTGTGCTCAATTTTTTACTTTAGAGTCGATAAATTTTGGAAGCTTGAACTTACCTTTCCTTTTCTAATAAGAATTTTGGCAGCTTCTACTTTTTATTCCTTTTTTTTAAAACTCTGCTCTAACTTCTACTTTTGGTCCATATAAACTTTCACGACATTAAAATTTATTATATGAATTCTGAATTGAAATCATTATTTTGGTTTGTGTGATTCAAATTATGAATTTCATGTCATTAAAATTAATCGCATGTGTTTCTAATATCTGTTGTATATTTGTTAGCATCATAATTTATCTCGAGTAATATACGAGTTACACACCAATATTGAATAAAAGTGAAATATATATTTCTTTTGTAGTGTTTTTTAGACATTTTATAGATAAAAATTATATAAATTAATAAATCATACACTACATAAATATTTTTTATCGATGAATTACTTAAAATCTCACATACCACAAGTCAAATAGTTAAAAGAATAGTCAAAAGAGCAATTTATATATATTTTTTCTATAGGCAACAATAATTTAAATTTGATTATTAGTGTTTGTTTTGAATATTTTTCAAGATAAAAGTGTGTCAAAAATTACAATACACTGTTGTAATAAATGTATAAATCATGTACATGTGACATGTTTTATGATTGATTGATATATATATATATATATAAAATGATATAGATGTATTATATAATATACTAAACATATTTCTTAAAGGATTTTGTGGATCATTCAAAATAACACTACTTACTCCATATCTTAGAAATAATATGTGTGGACTCTAATTAATTATGAACGTATTATGTAACTATGAATCCAAATATATTGTTGTTAACAAGTTATAGTTTTTGTGATTATCTAACAAATGTATCAACATACATGGTTGAACATCAAATTTTATATTCAAATTCATAAACTTGCAATTATGTATTAATTTAAACAATACATGCATTTGTGGGATTAATACACAAATATTTTGCTAGTATTATAATAGCAAAATGTTTCACGAGTCGATGGAAATGGCTTTTTAAGGAAACGATAAAAGTCAACACAGAAATTGATATTTGTTAAAATGAATTTATGATTTGCGTGGGTTGATTAATTAAGCAGCATTTTATCATAATTTTTTAACAAAAAAACCAGACGATTAATTCAATATAAGTAAGACATCACATGATAGATGTTTTGCATCTTAATTTCAAGTTTTCAAACTAGAAAAAAATTGTTCCTGAATTAATTAATCAATGGCTTTTGACGGTGCTAGTGTTCTCTTCTACATCTTCTCTTTTCTAGCTTTACTAATATTTAGTTTTGTTATGAAGAATAAACGAACCAAAAATGTCAATGACTCAAAAAGTAAAGCCCCTCCAAGCCCACCATCACTACCCATCATAGGTCACCTTCACCTTATAGGCTCACTAGTACCAAAATCATTCCAAACACTTTCTCACCTCTATGGCCCACTAATTCAGCTCAATCTAGGTGCCTCAACAACAATAGTTGTCTCCAATGCACAAGTTGCCAAAGAAATGTTGAAAACACATGAGCTTAATTTTGTTAACCGACCCCAATTGGGATCCTCACATTATAACATTTACAAAGGGTGTTCTTTCATATTTGCCCCATATGGTCCTTATTGGAGATTTATGAAGAAAATATGTGTTACTAAATTACTCTCTACCTCGCAACTTGGTTGCTTTTTACATATCCGAGAGCAAGAGATAGAGAAGCTATTGAAATCTCTTATGGTGTGTTGTAGTGATGGTAGATCAACGGATTTGTGTTTGGACCTCACTATTTTGGCCAATAATATGTTTTGTCGCATGGCAATGGGAACTACTTGCTTAGAATATACTGATGCTGAGACCATTCGACGTTTGGTTTCTGAAATCGTGCATTTAGGAGCTAAATTGAGTATGGGTGATGTACTTGGACCTTTGGGAAAGTTGGACTTATTTGGCTATGGGAAGAGGCTTAAGAAAGTGATGGGTGAATTCGACAACATTTTGGAACGGATCTTGGAGGATCATGAAGAGAGGAAAATCGAAGATTCTCAAGGAGACATGATGGATATCCTATTACAAGTCTACACAAATCCAAATGCTGAAGTGAGGTTAACAAGGACTCATATCAAGTCCTTCTTCCTAGTAAGTTGTTTTTATTATCACAATGTCTTTAATTAATTTGGATTACTAAGTTATATTTTTTTTCTTTATAGAATGAATAAAATCGATCTATGGTGTGAGGGTTATAAAATTTTATCTATTTTTAAGGTGTAATTTGAGTTTTTCTTAATATTAAAATTATATAAAAATAAAAATAACCTAAATGAGACAATGTGTTCCCGTCAATTAATTTTATAGTGTATGCATAGTAGATCTAAATGGATTAATTAATAGATCGTAAGTTTCAACCCACCTTTACTGTTGAGTGCATGCTACTTTAATGATCACATAACATTCTATAATTTTAAAATCGACTGAAATTGATAACATAATTTTGAGAGGTAGCTTCCTGAATAATTCTTTTGAAAAAAAAATGTTGCATAAAAAAAATACATTTAACCCTTATAATTCTATTACATCAAAATTTTACAGTTTTGAAAACTTATCCAGAATAAAAAAAAGTGGAGAGAATGCAAATATGTATTGTATTGGGTTAGCGCCGAATGTAAATGATAAATATACATTGATCATTTGGTCAAAATAAACTTTGAAAGAAAACGATTTATGTTTTAATTCTAATCAAAAGGAGATTTGGAATTAGTGAAATTAATATGATCATTATGTGGAGACATAAATCGAAAAACTAACATATTTTGGTAGTATCAAAATAAAATCCCTATATACTATATATCATAGTAATGATTATTATATGAACAAATTAAATAAAATTATTAATAAATAAAAGTTATATAAATACCAATATAAAAATTATATTGTTGATTGTAAGTTGTGTTTGCAAAATGCAAGGACATTTTCGTAGCTGGAACAGAGACAACCTCGGTGGCAATGCAATGGGCCATGGCAGAGATAATGAACAACCCAAGAGTGATGAAAAAACTAAAGGAAGAGATTGATGTTGTGGTGGGAACAAAAAGATTGGTAAAAGAATTCGATGTTCCAAACATGCCTTACCTACAAGCTTGTGTAAAGGAAGCTCTACGACTACATCCCTCAGCACCGATTGCTCTAAGAGAATCATTAGATGACTGCAAAATCAACGGCTACGATATAAAGGCCCAATCAATGATACATATCAATGTATATGCCATTATGCGGGACCCACAATCATGGATCAATCCAGATGAGTTTATACCAGAGAGGTTCTTAGCTGGTGGTGATGGGATCAACGGTGGAGATTATGAACATGCGAATAAAATTGACGGTGATGATTTCAGGCATATTCCATTTGGGTTTGGTAGGAGGGGTTGTCCTGGTTCATCCCTTGCTTTGAAGGTTATACAAGTCACAATTGCTGCGTTGATTCAATGTTTTGACTGGAAAGTCAAAGGTGGAGATAATGTTAACATGGAACAAGGCTCATCATTTTCTGCAGAATTGGCTAAGCCCCTACTTTGCTACCCTATTACTTGTTTTAATCCTTTTCCAGTTAGTGGTTAGTAATGCATTTTCCAAAATATAATGTGTTTTAAGATTTTTCAATTTCCTCCTCCCTTTATTTCTAATGTGTTAGCACCACTTTTCCTAATGATTTGTAAGTTCTTTTTTGGGGATTAGTCCCTTTTACCAAAAATAACTACAATCAAAAGTATTACTCTTATTGTGAGTTGTGACTAATAAAATAATTATTCTATTGTTTATATAAAAACTTGTTTAGATATGTGTCGATTTAATTCATTTACATTGTAATTTTAATTGATAAAATTCAAATCTCTAATAAAATAATTGTAAAATAATTATTAGTACCATTGTTATTAATAATAATTTTTTAAATTTATTTTAAAATAAAATCTTATTCCTTTATTTTTACGCAAAAACTTATTACTTCTCCTTGTGAAATAATATAATAGAATAGAATACTCATAATGCGAGGGAGAAGTATCATTTTAGCGAAATGGAAGCTAACCAACAAATAGGGGTGAATAAAATGTCCGCCGTATAGAACTCTCAGCAAATTTGGAGAGTACACGAGACTTTCTTTTCTTGTATATATGAAGAGTATCAGCGACGTAGCAATAATAATGTGTTCAAGATTTTATTTTCCCATAAAAATGACAATAAGAGATAAAAATTCCCATAATGAATATGACATGAAAATGAATAATTATTTACAAAATTTAACAGATATAAATATGGGTTCTATAATATCTACATTGCTCCACACCACATTTATATAAATATATTATTTATTTATTATATTAGTATTTAAATATTTATAATATAAAGATAAACGTTTGTAAACCTTTTAAAAATTTAATTTAATTTGATGAATAGGTATAAATAAGTGTTACTTTATAATCACTACTAGAAACGGACATGTTTCCGTGGTTAGTTTCCGCGTCTCTAAGATGTTAGAGACGGATTTTTATCATCGGTCTCTAATCAAAGACGGAATATGTCCATCTCTATCAGAGATGAACATATCATTACCGTTTCCAATAGGATTTAATTTAGTCCGTCTCTAGCTTATCGCATTCCGTCTCTATTGAGACAAATGTATATTTCGTCTCTAATATATTCCAATTTTTTATTTATTAATCTCCCAAAAATCTATAATTATTTTCTACCTGAATATTTAAGTATCCATTTTTAAATATTAAATTCCATATATATATATATATATATGACACTAGATTCTCACAAAAATTATATTTAGATCAACACCAATTTAACAACAATGTCATAAAAGTTCATATTACTCTTTCACACAAAAAACATTAACAATACACCATATGCAATCAATCTTTCAATTTGTTCATAACATAACAAATAATATTTGATTTAACAAAATATCTAAATGGAAGTAATCAGTGCATAAGGTTATCATCAATATCATCACCCATCTCTTCATTTCCATTATCACCTTCTCCTTCCGGTTGAAGTGTAGAATTTTGATTACAGTGAGGCATAATACTCTCAAATATCCGCTCCCAATGCGCCATCTTTTTTTTAATAATTTCTTGTTCAAGATTCTTTTGTTCAAGTTCAATCATTAAAGCTTCAATCTTAGCTTCCATAGCAGCAACTTTTTCTGATGATACATCACAAACTGTAGACGATGATTTTATGAATGCTTTGATTGTTGCAGCTTGAGATCCTAATCCAAATATGCGTCCTTTCTTGTTAATGCCTCCAACAACTTCCATGTATATACTAATATCATACAGTTGGCTACTACCCTCGCCATTATGAGATTGTTTCTCAAACATTAGAGTTTGGTACATTTCCTAGAAAAAGAGTTACCATTAGTACATATATATTTATATCTATATTTATATTTGGTAAAGACATTACTTTAAGGATGGTGTATACATACAACTATCTTAGCCTGTTTTTCATTAAACCACTTATCTGGTTTCCCTTTTGGCCTGTGAAGTCGCTCGTAAACCTCAAAATTGGTTGGTTCTCTATTCAATTCCACCCTCTAAAAAATTAACCAACAATCATTATGTTAGTATAAATATGATTAAATTGTCATTCGAACAATTAGATTATGTTAGTATAAATATGATTACTAACCATTTTTTTCACATGTTCTCTCGCAGTTATGGATCCTCCACTATGCACATTGTGTCCAACTTGAGATTGCCTATTTTTCTTATTAATCATAGAAATTTTTTGCCATGTCTCAGCTTGCCAATGAGCTTTCAATTGTTCCAAATTTTCTTCCCCAATCCAATCACCTGTATCCTCACCATTATGCACCTTGAACGAAGCATTTTTTAGGGCTAAAGATCCCCTACTGTTAAAGCTTTTTTTAATATTTGTTTCATCTTTCTCACGCCATTTGTATTTTGCCTATTAAAAAGAAATCTTTAGTATTATAGGAAGTTAGAATTGTCTTATAACCATGAATATAAATAAATAAATCAGAAACTACACTATAATAGAATAAGTGGTGGTGGCCTAAATTGCACTAATAAGAAATTACACAAATACCTTAAAGTCCTCTAACCAAGCACACATTGTGTCGTCATCCACACTACTCCAACATGACCACGCCCCTCTAAAATTTTTCTTAAATATTTTTGTGATAACACATCTCACTTTGGATTCTGGTTCAAAGCTAAAAGTATAAGAAAAATAACTATGTTAGAAGCAATTCAATACATGCATCTATAGAACTACATTTATAAAATTAAAGTTACTTATTTCCAGGTGCCGATCTTATCCAAATTCTTCCATCTGCATCCTTTGAACCCCACTTGATAATGTTGTCAGTTCTAAATCAATTGATCTACTCCCATCCTGAAACCAATTCCACAGTACTTCAAAACAAAAACAAATATACAAATAAAAACAAACGATTCAATTTAGTATTTTTACTATACACAAAAAATCCAACAAAATGACAAAGGTTTCTCAATCAACCGTACCATTCTTTTGTGTGGAGGTACTGGTTACTCTTAGTAACTAGTGGTCAGTGTTAAGCCATGTATTCCTCCTAAGTACTAGGGGTGCCAGCAAAATGATATAAAAAAAACCCCCAAAATGTACAAATGTAAAGAGTGTTTCTGAGACTCACAATTTAACAATGAAAACAAGAAATAAGGGAACACAGTGTGAATTCTAAACTAGTTTCATTATCGAAACACCAAGGCTAATAGCATATCGGATTCACAAAAGTGGAAGAAGATATAGGAGAGACATAAATAGATAATAAAAAATCAGATCTGATATCAAATTAAACATTTTTAGACTTTTCACAGAGGAAGAGTTAGGGTTTCCAAATAAAATTGGGGGTTTTAGTTTTCTTAATCAATTAATGAGAAATAAATGGAAAAATAACACACAACCATGAAAAACGAGAATGTCACAGTGGCGAATCAAGTTCTTACCTGTGATGTAGAATGCCTTTGAAAAGGTGGAGATAGATTTTATCGTGGAAAAAAGAAGGAGGAAGAGAAAGAATGAAACGAAGATAGAATGGGTTGCCGTTGTCGTATTGAATGTTCTCTTTGAATGAGGATGTTGCGCATTGCAGATTGTGAACATAGACGGAAATAAGAAGGAAAGAGATGAGTCGCATAACTCCAGTTTGAAGAAAATGTTAGGGATTAAAAGGGTTTCTATTTTTCCTGATGTTCATTCCCTTTCTTCTTTTTTGCTTTATTAAAGAATTGTTCCTTTCTTTTAACTAAAACTAAAATGAAAATAATAATAATAATAATAATAATAATAATAGAAAATTTTATTTTATAGTTTCTCTTATTTTTATCATTTTGGAACTATTTTTAAATAAAGTTTTTTTTGCTATGATTTTAGTTAAAATTAATAGTAATATCAAAATTTTAATTTTAATTATAAAACCAATTTATTAAGTTATTTGAGTCAAAATTTAATAGATAAATTGCATCAAAACTTTTAATTTAGTTAAAAAATATAATAATGCACACATACATAAATTAAAAAAATAATTATAATATATTATTATTATTATTGTTGTTGTTATTATTATTATTATTATTATTATTATTATTATTATTATTATTATTACTGAATCGGGAGGGTTGGAGAAAATTTTAAAGGGAGGGAAACTACTTTATAGTTGGAGGGAATTTTCTTTGAAAAACTTTGGAATTTAGAGACGGAAAACATTTGAGACGTCATTGTTCCGTCTCTACATTTTGTCTCCATAAAAAAATTTATTTTTAGAGTGCAAGTGTGACTTTTAGAAACAAAGCTTGAGACGGATTTAGATACCGATTAACTTTGTGACGGGTATTCCGTCTCTAAATTCCGTCTCAAACATAAAACTTTTTACATGCGTCTCAATAAATTGTTTTCCGTCTCTAATTCCGTCTTCATTCGTGATGGACAAAATTTTGTCTCTAAAATCTGTCGGTAAATTAGATTTTTCTAGTAGCGAATTAAAAGTTATATGTTATTATTTGTGACTTTATAATTATATTCGTAACTTCCTATCATTTTTTTTAAAGATCTTGAATAATTTCATCGTATGACTTGCAATTTCATAAAATATAATTATCGATATTTGAATGTATATTGTAATTTGTAACATGTATTTATTGGAAATATTCTGATTTATAATATTTTACGATTGAATTTAAAATATTTATATAATTTTTAAATTAAACACACTAATATCTATTTTAGTTAAAGCTAGTTAATGAGTATGGGTGCGGATTCCCAAAAGATAAATGCATGTGTATTAAAATTAATATATAGATATGTGTATGAGTATTTTTTTTAATCGTGTGTAAGAGAACGAGTACTATATTACTTTACCTGAACCCTATCAATTGTGATCTATAATTTCTGGATATGTTAATGATTTTATTAACACTGATATATAAAATGAAATATATACTTTCTTTTTTTATTAATTTTGACTATTTGTACCGCTTGATCATATATGAGTATGGTTTGTTGTATTTTTATGTACATTTGAATGTCAATTAGTGAGAATGATACGGTTTCGTAACATGATTAACAAATATAAAGACTCGGTTTTAGCAATAATTGACATTTAAATATATTAGTGAAAATGACACTGATTCGAGTTGATTTGGTTTGGAGATAAAAAGAAAAATTCAATCCAAAAACAAAATCAAATGCAGCTTAGTTTGGTACACATTTAAAAAAAATTGAATTCGATGTGATTGAATTACACGTAGTTTAATGTGAATTATTTTTTAAATATCAAAATTACAATTATAAAAAAAATATTAATATTATAAAACACAATAAAATAGTAAAGTTGACACAAAATATAATATATATTATATTAAAATTCAACATTATTGAATAAGAATGATCAATTATATTTAAAATATATCATATAATAAAAAATATATCATATTAAATTAATAATATATATATATATATATATGTTTCACTATGTTTTGTGAAAATCTATTTCCTTCTATTAAATTCAATTTCTTTGATAATAACAAATAATATATAAATGCAATATATATATATATATTATATTAAAATTAATGTGTGTAGTTTAAATTGATTAAATTTTGAAGAAAAAAAATTAAAATGCAATATGTGCAGTTTTCAAAAAATAACTCCCAAGACTATTTCGATAATATATGGTTTTGTGAGGTTTTCATTTTTTATTTATCAATATACGGTTTTGTTTTCGATCAATTTTGATATAAACACCTATAATAGTATTGTGGGTGTTGGTGTATGGGTTTTCTTTGAATAGAGCATCGTCTTATATAAATTATGGAAGACTATTTTATCATATAGAGATGATTAGATGTATGTCATTGAAGTTGATCATCAAAACGTCACAAAAAAACGATCTAGTCATTTGTTTGATATTTACAACAACAAAAGCTTCAATATTATGTTTGTGTTCTAACATGATATGTCAAATTTAAATGGTTTAAAGAGGAAAGGTGAAATAATATCCAAATAATTACACTCATTCAATTATATATGTCAAAAAGATATTTCTTTAAATCAGTCGTTGAATTAAAAATTTATTTAATATTAAATCATATTTATAAATTTTAATATTAATTTATAATCATTTACTATACTATTAAGATATATCAAAATTAATATTATAAACAATTATATTATTGATGTTGATTTTAAAGAATCTTAATTACATAAAAAATAAATATAAATTAATTTCAAATTTATAAATATAATCAATATAATATATCTTTTAATCCAATGACTGAAATTGAAAAATATTGATTTGACACGTTATTATTAAATGAATTTACCTCTTTGGATGTAATTGGATCACTAAGTAGAACTCTATTTTTATTTTTTAAAATAACTATATCATGCTTTCATAAGAATAGGATGGCAACTTAGCGAACAAAAAATATGTCCGAAGAAAAGAATATAAGCCGGTGGCATTTTATTTTCTTCATAGTTTAGATTCAGTCATGAACGCGTATTTAATTATGTGTTTTTTAAAGCAACATGTTGCCGGCACATAATCGTCCTTTTCCAAAACAGAGAACAATTATCAAACACATACTAAAATTTAAGCAATAGTATGTGCTAAATATAGTGAGTAAGAAATTATTCCTAATTTCCTTCTTATATACGATCAGATTCAGCAACCTAATCAGCATATTTTCATTTACTTATAACAAAAAATAATCCAATTAACATGGCTGATTACCAAGGTTACTTGTTACTTTTCATCATATGGCTAATATCCACAATTTTGGTAAGAACAATACTCAAAAGAAAACAGAACAAATCTAATTTACCTCCAACTCCATTATCCTTACCCATCATTGGACACCTTCACCTTCTTGGTCCAATCCCTCACCAAGCATTTCACAAACTTTCCACACGCTATGGACCAATAATGCACCTTTTCCTTGGTTCTGTCCCTTGTGTCATAGCTTCCACACCAGAAACAGCAAAAGAGTTTCTTAAAACTCAAGAAACCTATTTTTCAAACCGTCCTCAAAGTTCATCTGTTGATTATCTAACATATGGCTCACAAGATTTTTCCTTTGCCCCTTATGGACCTTATTGGAAATTCATGAAGAAAATATGCATGTCTCAACTTCTTGGTGGTCACACACTCACTCAACTTCTTCCTTTGAGGAGACAAGAGACAACAAGGTTTGTTAAACTTTTGATCAAAAAGGGTGAGGAGAATGAGGCTGTTGATGTCGGTGGAGTGCTTATGACGCTGTCGAATAACGTTATTTCGAGGATGATTATGAGTCGGAGTTTTTGTGAAAGTGATGGTGAGGCTGATGTGGTGAGGAAGTTGGTGCAAGACACTGCACATTTAACTGGGAAGTTTAATGTTTCGGATTTTATTTGGTTTTTAAAGAACTGGGATGTGCAGGGGTTTGGCAAAAGATTAAAGGGAATTAGAGATAGATTTGACTCTATGATGGAGAGGATGATTAAGGAGCATGAAGAGGAAAGGAGGAGAAGAAAGGAAGTTGGTGGAGGAGATGGTCAAATCAAGGATCTACTTGATATATTATTGGATATACTTGAAGATGAGACCTCTGAAATCAATTTGACAATGGAGAACATAAAAGCCTTTATCTTGGTAAGTTGGAGTTGGATTATATGAAATTAAAATATTAGTCCAAATATTTTGGTAGTTTGACTTTATATTTGAAATCTAACTAGTAGATTTGATATATAACAAGTTTGATTTTGGCCTACCAGCCAAAATCTACAACAAAGTATATTGACAACATAAAATGTATATTAGTTTATTCGTTTAATCTATTCCACTAACTAAATATAATTTTACACTTGCCACACTAATTACTTTTGTCCTTAATTATAATTTTTTTTCACTCTTATTTAAGAAAAATAAAAAATGGATTTAATGCATATATTTTACATGTAAAGATTCTAAAATATTTTTTTACATATAAATGTATTCAATTTATCTTTTCATCATTCAAAATAAAGTAGTATAATTAATAAAGAATATGTTTAGAAAACTTAACAATACATCTAGTACATTAAAAATAGACTTTTCTTATAATGTAAACTGTGTCAATTATACCATAGTGCAAATGAGGGACTAGCAACCCAATTTGTTAAACATAACAAAAAGTAATTTTATGATTTTTCAGGACATATTTATGGCTGGAACAGACACATCAGCCCTAACCATTGAATGGGCTTTGTCAGAGTTGATTAACAACCCACTTGTGATGGATAAAGCAAGACAAGAGATTAATGATGTAGTTGGAAACAATAGAATAGTTGAAGAATCAGATCTTATCAACCTTCCTTATCTACAAGCAATAATCAAAGAAACATTAAGGATTCACCCTACAGGCCCATTAATTGTTAGAGAATCATCTGAAAATTGTACCATCTTGGGCTATGAGATTCAAGCAAAGACACAATTGTTTGTTAATGTTTGGGCTATTGGAAGGGACCCAAATCATTGGCCCAACCCACTTGAGTTTAGGCCCGAGAGGTTTATTAGTGAAGCGGGGAATTTAGATGTTAGGGGACAACATTTTCACTTGTTACCATTTGGAAGTGGAAGAAGAGGGTGCCCTGGAACTTCACTGGCTTTGCAAGTTGTGCAAACAAACCTTGCTGTTATGATTCAGTGTTTTGAATGGAAGGTTAAAGGAGGTAGTGTGATTGTTGATATGGAAGAGAAACCCGGGTTAACTCTTTCAAGGGCTCATCCTTTAATTTGTGTCCCTGTGCTTAGGTTTGATCCTTTTCCTGCCATGTGATTTTTATCATTGATCAAGCTTTGGGATGGAAATATAACTACTTCAGATTGAAAATTTGCATTTTGGGTCCTCTTGTTTATTTGTGGTATATATAATTATCAATTGATTTGTGGTGTTCATACTTTGCGTAGCCAATAACCATATAAAAAATAAAAATTCCCATTTTATAAAATATATTTTAAAAATTAGGTTGATTATTAAATAATGTGCTCAACTTTCCAAATAAAGTTTGATTGAAATGTGTCTTAGTTCTACTGATAAAATGCCACCATAGATTAAACTACTCAAATAAGTTAATTCATGATACTAATTGTATGTATAGAATTATTTTCATATCAAATAAACTAATTATCCATCAATAAGATTTATATATCCGTCAAATCACTTTAGTTTAATAGAATAAAAAACAATTATTGTGATTGTAAATATATTTTTAGGGAAATGTAAACTCTTTTTTATACATCTAAAGTTTTGTTGAAAGGCAAGCTAAGTGGTGGGTGAGAGAACCCATCCAGCGTGTCAACCCATTCTGCACCCACAGTATTATATTCATATTTTGGTAAGATAGCGTTTCTCCTCTTTGGATCTCCCTTTACAATCCTATCTGATTCATTTCAATTCAATCGTTCACGTCACAATCCTTCTCTCTCTTTTCTTCCGCTGTCCCCTTCCCCCTCTCTTTTCTGTATCGTGCTTTTTTTTTCTCTTCCCATTTTTTTCATTCTTGTTGCGCATATAAATTCTAATACCCCTAAATCCAGTTTTTTCTTATCATTGATAACCCTTTTGACTTCTCTGAATTGGGTTTAATAAATATTTCGCTATTTTTTATTGGGTCATTCCCAAGTTTTTAACTTTATTTTTTGTTGGAAAATAATGGTGACGGTGAATCTGGGAGTGCTTCACTATGTGTTAGATCATGTTTATGGAGCGTTTATGCATAGGACTAAGATCAGCACTCCATTTTTCTCAAGAGGATGGGGTGGTACCAAACTAGATATGCTCGAGAAGATGATTAACCAATTGTTCCCTGATTTGGCTGGTCAAAATTGGCCTCCTATTCAGATTCAACCCGCTTGGAAAACTGTTTGGGAGACTAAAACGGCTTGTTTGAGAGAAGGGGTATTTAGAACCCCTTGTGAGGATCAACTTCTTAGTGCATTGCCACCTGAGAGTCACATTGCAAGGGTTGCTTTTCTCATGCCTAAGTCTGTTCCTCCTCACAGAATGTCCTGTGTTGTTCATCTTGCAGGTAATGTTGATTTTGATTTGATAAATTTTGAATTTTTAGCTATGATGTGTTTATTTCATTCTCAAGTTTGTATATATTGTAATTATTCTTGAATCGGTTGGACTTTTTTATTGGATCAATTATAATGTAATATGGTCTGCTGTTATTTTGTTAAAATTGCATTTTTAGACTATACATAGTAGTTCTGATTGCAAACACATATTTGAGATGGAAAACTTTGATTTGATGATATACTGGTTGGGATTAGGTAGACAAAATAGAAAAGTGAGGTAATTGGAAAATATCAGGAATTTTGACTGGAAAGAAATGTGTTTTTCTTTAAATTCTCGGTCAAAATCAAAATATGTAGAAAACAAAATCAATATGTTGGCAATATTTACTCGCACCGACATTTCTGATAAAAGTCGTGCCCCAGTGTATGACACATTCGGTGTTGCCGACCTTTGATTACAATCAATTAATCCATTTTCTTAAATTATTATCGGTGTCCATGCGTCCATATAGTGTCCATGTCAATTTCCGCGCTGCATAGATTTAGGGTCAACTGCAAAGTCAGAATTGAGTGTTATACTGGATGAATTGTTTGTTTACATGCAAAACAATATCTGTTTAAGGTATTTAACTTTGTTGCTTAGCGGATCTCATTCAAAGCAAATTGTAAATGACAGATTTCATTAGAGATTATGCACATGAAATAATATTGTTATTTTTTCTTCTTCAGAGTCTCACGTTGTTAAAGAGTTAATTAATTGAACTGAGAGAATAGTAATGACCATACTTGTGAAAATCATGAATAAACTATTTTCTGTTAATTTTATGCTTTTACGTTTTTCTTGTATGTAATTGATTATTTGCACTAAAGGTGTGATTGGAATTAAAAAAATACGTTAAAAGCTTCATAAGCTCGTATTACTGAGAATAACTATTTTACCCAAAAACCTAGAAGATTAAGCTTCTTTCAATAATCTTCTTTCAAGCTTTGATTATTTCTTTTAGACGTTCCTGTTTTGTTTCAATCTTGTATTTGTTTTTCTCCATTCAGGAACCGGGGACCATTCTTTTGAAAGAAGATTGCGTCTTGGTGGTCCACTGGTGAAGGAAAACATCGCAACCATGGTGCTTGAGAGGTTAGGATCACTTTTTAATGATCTTATTTTGAAACTGAAAGAACCTTCCATAGTTTTGTTAAACAAATCATTTAATATATGTTCTGTATTCCTGAAATATGCAAGTTCAGTCCATTCTATGGACAAAGACGTCCTGTGCTGCAGCGGGGTGCAAAACTTTTGTGTGTTAGTGATTTGCTTTTATTAGGAAGAGCAACCATCGAAGAGGCACGGAGTCTCTTACACTGGTTAGACTCTGAGGCAGGTTTCGGCAAGATGGGTGTTTGTGGTCTTAGTATGGGTAAGACTCGTCTGGAACCCATAATAAAGCCGGCAACATTTTTATGTTCCGTCCTATTTAACGCTTAGATATGCTAATTTATTGCTCGAACCAAGTCTCCTTTTAGATGTAATAACTTAGTGTTTGTCACATGAGTGGCAAATTAAACAAGTTGAACTTTTAGCATCTCTTGGCTTTTCCTTTTATATAATTTTGGCAATATTTTTTATGAACTATAGGAGGAGTACATGCTGCAATGGTTGGATCACTTCACCCTACACCTGTTGCTACATTCCCTTTTCTCTCACCACATTCAGCCGTTGTGGCATTCTGTGAGGGGATTTTAAAGCACGGCACTGCCTGGGAAGCACTGAGAGAGGACCTGGCAGCTGAGAAGGTTGCAATGACTCTCGAGGAGGTGAGAGAACGGATGAGAAACGTGCTGTCACTCACAGATGTCACGCGCTTTCCAATTCCCAAAAACCCCAATGCTGTAATCCTCGTTGCTGCTACTGTAAGTTCCATATCTCATCATCACCTTATGATGAATGTGCACAAGTACAATGAAAATTGGAAGAAATTTACATCTTTCATCCATTCTTTCTAATAGCTTTTCCATTTTACATGGCTATTTAGATCTTTGTGATGATGTACTGTTAAATGTGTACGTATACAATATAAGAAAAATGAGGTTCTGTTGCATTGAATTGCTGCATTCTGTAAACACCTTTATTTTTCTGCTTGATCTCATCATCGCCTTGTTTTGTTAGATAACTGTGTTAGCCATTGTATTGCTCCTCCTAATCATTGTCAAACATTATTCTGCAGGATGATGGATACATTCCAAAACACTCAGTCCTAGAACTGCAGAAAGCTTGGCCAGGTTCTGAGGTAAGATGGGTGACAGGCGGGCACGTCTCATCTTTCCTTCTCCATAATGGCGAGTTTCGAAGGGCCATTGTTGATGGCCTTGATAGATTACCATGGAAAGAATCTCCATTGTGATTTAATTGCAGTTGATATTTTATACTGTTGATTGATCCAGTGGTTCATTCAAGCTTGTAACATGCATAGTTGATCATAGAACTCCTTCCCCAAACGAAGAGGGAAGGGGTTGTACATTATTTATCAACAAGATGTTGTACAATTGAGTTGTTTTTGTAAAACCTGATAAAGTTGGATGGAAATTCATCTGATCTCACTTTGAGATTTATGATATCCATTAGTACTTGAACTATTTTTTTAGTCCTTTTTTTGTTTTGGCTTGTTAATGTGATGGGCAACACTAAATATGGTATAGTTTTCCTACTATCCATCATATGAAGAAAAGAGGCTTTGAAGTAATTCGGTAAAAAAATCACCGTACATCAGATTATCATTAAATTCGTAAAAAAAAAGTCTCAAACTACGAGCTTCTCTTATTTTTTTTGTTTTATTATTAAGCTTCTTATCAAAATAATCTTTTAAAAGCCTTTAATTTCGGCCCATTATTTCATGGAATTTAAGAGAGGGGTCCATAGGCCTCTAATATTTTATTAATTTTAAGATTTTTTTTTTTAAAAAAATTTATTCAAAAAAAAATGAAAATTTTTTATCAAAAAAAAATGAACATTTTTTATCGAAAAAAAATCAGAAATTTTTTATCAAAATATCAGAAATTTTTATCAAAAAAATTGAACATTTTTTATCGAAAATTTTATAGAAAACAAAATTATCGGTGAAAAAATTAAAAACTTTATTTCTTAAAAAAAATCGATTCGTTTTTTTTTAAAAAGTGGGTCTATAGACATCCTAAGCTTATAAATTTTTAATTTTAGCAGTCTTTTAAATTATTAATTTTTTTAACCTCTTCAAAATATAGACTAGAGCCAATAATTAGGGACTTATTAAATTGACAGTTCTATTTAATATTTATCATCATAGGGACAAGGTGTCAAGAAATTGAGTGAAAGCAATATTTTTTTTATTTTCTCGGTCATAGGAAACAACGAAGAATAATCTAATACTAATAATTAATAATACTAGACTTTTCTTTAAGAAATTTCATCGATAATTGCCCCAGGTCTTCCGTGACGTGACTCTGTATGGGTCAGTCAACCAAACAGGTTTTAGAATATTGAGAGCATGGAGATAATATAAAGCAAACTCCAGATAAAATATTGTTACTATTTTAATTGTTCTGCTTACTTGAGAGGAAGGAAATTATGATAGAGTGAAATAAATACAATCAATATGTTATATTAGTTTTATATTTTTTTAAAATATTACATGCCCACCATAATTTATCCGGTGCATCTCACTAGTTGAAAACTCTAAGTCTCTGAGGGCCAAACAAAATTTGACGTGCAAATTATTCTAAGCTAGTAATTGACTTAGTCTTCGTATTAAATTTTGAAAGTCTTCAAACCTACAGTTATTAATTTGATGTCCCTTCTTTCCACAGTAGTATTCTATCTATGTGTGTCGACCGACTATCGAGTATTAAATAGATTCAATTAAATTCACACATATAATTTGTTATTCATCATAATCACTTTTTCAATTCATCCATTCTATTGTGATGGCAAATCTTGGAACAACAACTACACAGAGAATACTCACATCCTCAAAACCTTCATCCCCTGTTTCTAACACGAATGAACCAAAAGGCCCACATGAAAAACCATATGCAGATTTCAAATTCTATTGTCCCATTAACATTCCCTTAACAGCAGAAGCTGCAGCAGCACGCATCATAAGAAACTTAGGAAATTTGGGGTTATACTACACACTCTTTGTTTGGATCATACTTTTCATAACTCTAATACCTCAGCGTAAGGTATCATTGATTTTGTTGGTTATCATGACTTATGTGACAACCCTTTACTGTTTACTATTAAGGGCATGTCCTAATTCAGTTGTTCTTCATAGAATCATTGATAAAAGGATTGTTTTGAGTTTGCTATTCATTGCAACTGCTGTTCAGCTGATTGTGACTAAAGCAGGTATTCATTTTGCTGTGACTTTAAGTAGTAGTGTGCCTGTAGTTTTGCTTCATGCAGTTTTATGGGTTAGTAGTTGTGAATATGATGCCTATGAGACTCAGGAAGGTTCTGTTACGGAAGAATTGACTCCTCTTACCGGCCATAATGACGGTGAAACTCGGATCTCAGACGCTGTTTGACTTTTCACAAGTCCTCATGTTGCACCTCTGTTTTAAAATTAATAAAAAAAAAAGTTTATGGTTTATAGAATTGGTTTTGTTTAATTTATATGGAACTATACAAGGAAATAATGCATAGGTTGATATATATGCAATGTTTGTAATGAGAATGAATACATGTGGGAAGTAACCCTATAATTGTCTTGAATAAAACTCGAAGAAAAATTGTATGATCTATTCTCTCTTTCACCTTAGCTATTGATTATGAAAATCTTTCTGTTAAAGTGACTGGATATACATCAGTTGTTGATGACTGATGTGTTAATTGTTAAGGAGTTTCCACAGTATCTCTAGAAGTTTTGATCCTTTAGATTGGTTATGAGACTAATATCATATGCCTAGGTTGCAGCTTAAATTTTTTCACTCTCTCTAAGAGAGTGTTTTGCAGACATTAAACTGCAATTCTCGCCCATAAGATACGCAACTGAGTCCTTTCCGACTCTCTGAGGTGTATTGCACATAAATTATTTTAAAGGTTAATGTAATATCTAATAATAAAATTTCATCATTTCACCACCAACTAGATTAGTTAATTCCCAAATTGGTATATTAAATCATCTAGAACTTAATTTTGTAAATACTATATATTTTATACAATGGAATAAGAGAAATTAATACTACAAATACAATGGTGTTAAATAATGATATATCTGCAAACAATAGTTAAAACACCAAGTAGTCACTTTACTCCATCTTCGTTTGTGCGTCGCCAGCAAGTAAAAAGCACCAAGATGACCAAAACAAGAAGGATCATAACAAAACTAAGAACCCCTAAAGATGCAAATAAAACACCATTAATTCTAAATGTGCCCCATATGACATTAAAGCCTGAAGTAGCAGCCACCAACACAGACAAACAATATAAAAAACAAAGACATAACATAGAGATAATAGGAACCCGAAAAGCCAAAGACCAAACTACCATCACAGTGTAAAAATAGCTCACTGTGATCATTCCAGTCCATATCATTGCTGGTAAAAATCCAGTAAAGGCTTTCCCTATAAGCTTACTACTACTAGTATTTGTGAGCTGCTTTTTGAGGTCATGGATTGAGATATATTTTCAAAAGGGTTTCCTAAGGAAGATAATAGTGCTGCTTGAACTCCATATAATTTAACTGCTAATGCAGAACGATCTTCTTGTGGACAAACTATCTGTGTTGAACCGAACCGTGTAAATGGTTTGCAAGAACTGTGAAGATTTTCTGTTAATCTTTGTTGTTGGTTGCAATCTGAAGTTTCAATCATGTCTTTTACGTATATCACATGGGAGGAGGAACGAGAAACACCATGTTCTTTGTTTGCCTTTGTATGTCCATTTTAAAAGATTAATAAGTCAAGTCTCATTAAAAAATAAATAAAATACAGGTTTTTAGTGAAAAAATTACTTTTCTACGATTTCAAAGTATAAATTACACAATTTTAATTTTTGTTCTTAGTATTTGGATAAGCACACTTGTTTGCATTTCTCATAACTCAATTACTCTGAATCTGTTCCAATAGAAAATCCATAAAAAGAATTAGTAAAACTATCTAATGTGATGTGGTATCTAAAGTAATGGTTCATCTATATTCACCGATTCACGAATTTGATCCATTTATTTTAAAAGTCGATAATTTTTATCTCTTTAATAGATTTTTGAACTAAAAAAATATATTATATTTTGACATATTCTAAATAACATGACATATAATTTAATGATATAGAGCCATTTATATGTATTAATTAAATTACAACAATCAAAAAATTTAAAGTCGAAAGTTAAGTTTTTAAAGGATTCTATTGCGATTTCATGAATATTTATTATTCTTCATCGTCTTATCATATATCACATTATTTAAAATATGTTAATCGTTATTTTTAAGTTAAAAAATCAAAATGAGAAATCAAGACCGTAATATTTTAAAATATGAAGACTAATTTCGTGAAATTATAAAAATATGCATATTAAATATGCAATTATGCTAAAATTCAACCGGAATCAAAACATGTTACATATGCTTTGAAGGGTATTTGAGTTGTGTGCAACCATAACCCTAAGATTGTACGTAGTTACACATATTTCAATCGTTCTATTAAAATTGAACGATTTAAATTTTAAATTAGATATTCTAGATTTAAAAAGTTTAAATCATCTAATTCTGATAAACCATCTAAAATATATGTAATTACGTGCGGTCACAATGTATCTAATTTAAATCTGATCAATTGTCTCTTTTTCTTTTGCATAAATAGACTTTTAAATGCTCGTTTAAAAATAAAAATAAAAACTTAAACAAAGAAGGTTGTTCATGCAACTTTATATTATTTCAAATATTTTTTTAATAATAATCTTATTTATTGCTTAATAGTAATCTACATCCGTGTGACATGGTACACCTCTCTATAGTTGTTATGGCCGTTTAACCTTATGTGAATCGTTGACTTTGTGAATCTTGTTATTGGTCCCTTGTTAGATTTAGTTAGACATAGATTAATTTAGTTAAATATGGTTTAATATAGTTAGAAGTTTGTTATGGTTAGATGAAATTTTATAAGGTGAATTACATTGAAAATACTATATAAAAATACATCATTTTCTAGTTGTATTGTAATTTTTTATATTATCATTTTAAATTTTATATTTATTTTTAATTATTTATCTCTTTATTGACTTCAACCATCATTCTCAACATGTTATTAGAGTCATAAAATCCTCCTTGAAGAGATTATCCTAGTTCTTACTTTAAAAACTCTAAATCTCCAATCACTATTTTATTTCCATTTCTATTTCATTCTTTTGTTGAGATAATTTCAGTAACCTCTTCGACATCTTGTTTAATATCAAATGAGAAATCTTTCAATTATGGAAGTGGTGGTGTGATTCATAATTGATCAAGTTTACAAAGAAATTTAAATGATTTATTGTGTCGTTGGTTATTTAAATCTCATTTAGATGCTCACTAAATGTTTATGTTTTGTATTTGATCGAAGATGAAGATTTTTTACCCTTTGATATATTATTGGTTTAGCATTCATGCACACACAATGAGTTCTTTTCATATTGTGTAAGATACCAATTATTTGTTCAACGTTATCATGCACCTTAAAATTTGTTGGTATGTTTATTTTTTATTTTTAATCATTGTTACCGTTCTCTTTGAACTTCTAATTTGTAATAGTAAAATAATTATCATTATTTTTCTTCTTCTACCTTGTACTAGATAGACATTTCTCGTTCTCTTTGTATTTTCATCATGCGATGATTAAAATTTTGTTAGCCAAATTTAACATTGAAAGACCTAATATTGTGATTCTTTATTCTATATTGGAGTGAGTAATGTTGAGACACTTGAATATTTTTTAGTTTGTCCAAAGTAGACATAAGACTTCAACGAGAGTTATACATCTAGACCGCTATCATTTTCTACGCGATTACGACTTCTATTCTTTTTTCTTGTAATTTTCTTTCATTAGTTACATTGTATTTTCTTTTTTCTTGTATTGTTTTTCTCAAGTGGTGTTATTTTCTAAATACCTTTAATATCTTCTTTTTTTATTATAATTTTTAATATATTAAAATTAAAAATAAAATCTCAAGTCTCTCTTTTATCTCTAATTTTATAGATTAAATTGTTTAACAAAAAAATATATTTAATTATTAAAATGATTGAAAAAGACACATTTCATGACTATAATGATTAACTAAAAAAAACACTTGAGAATATATTTATAATTTTGATACATTTAAATTGGTTTACTGACCTTGTGTTTGTCTTTTAAATATAAAAAATAATAAATACTAATCAAAGAACTCACTAAAATGAGATAAAATATTAAAGTAAGATTTTTGTGAGAATCATTAAGAGACTCATTTAAAAAACAAGAATTAGATTTAAAATAAATACTATTACTAAAAGTGCATGTAAAGATTACTTATAGAACCCAAAATATAAACTAAGAGACAATACAATAAAAATGTTCTAAAACATTAATATTATGAATCTTAATTGGATTTCAATAATGTATTTCTCTTCTTCCGAATCTTTACTTATGTGGTTATTACAAAGGACGTTTACGAAACTTTATCGAATAAAAAATAATAAAATAGTCATTGATTAATGACATATGTTTTATTTTATCTAATTCAATTGAATTGCATTACTTCTAAGTTATTAATCAACATACAATATCGTAAAAAAAAATTAAGTTATTAATGAACATATATAATATCCTAAAAAATCGAGATGGACCAACAAATATCTATAAATTAGAACAAGACGAAGATGTGAATCGGAATGCTTTGATCACTGCCAGCTCCACAACCTTCTTTTCTTATTTTCCTTGTCATTTAATTTGTTTTATCCAACTTATATTTTTTTTTATAAACTTGTACATTTGTAGAGAAAATAAAGGCAGCTTCTTTTTATTTAATATTTAAAACTAAAATTAACAATTTTTGAATATATATTTTCTTTCAATAATTATAAATATTACCTTTGAAAAGCAATGATAAATGTTTAAAGCTAAATATTTAAAGTGATGATAAACGTTATAATTTTCAAATATATAATAATATATTTTTTCTGTAGTATATCTCACATTTGAAAAATTGTATTTATATCTTTAAATTTATATATTGATCACTTTAAAATTTTATATTTACACTTTATGTCCAAAATAAATATTTATTTTTTAAATGGAAACTATCTTCTCTAATATTATATTTAATTTCTCTGAACTATCATCTCCTCTTCACATTCACCATTGTGAGTATGTGATACACCAAAGTCCAAATGTTGAAGTCTTGATGTTAGGTTATTCTTCATGTTCAGGTTTTGTGATTCACCGATTTAAGAATTTAATTTGTTTGAAATAGTTGATTTACATAATTTAAGAATTCATTATCTATTAGTATTATATATGATGTTAAAGTTTTAGATTTTAAAAATTTATTCATGATTTTGTGATTTTCCATAGTATTATTCGATCCGAGAAATTGGGATGCTATCTCTTGATTCTAAAATGATTTATTTTTCAGGTATGAAATGTCTTAAAATATATTTTTTCTTTGTAAAGGGTCCTAAGGATAATTTTGACGAAACATTTTTTGGCCAATTTGTATATCAAATTTTTATCAAATAGAGAGAAGTGCGATATAAATTGAATTATTTATTCAAAATAGCTTGACATAGTGATTGGTGAAAGATTTAGAGAGCATGAGATAAACATGAATCATGTTAAAAATATGACTACTTGATATGAGTTGTATCAAAAGCTAAAAAATGGTCAAACTACTATAAAACAACTCAAAGACTAATTGTAAAAGAAAAGAAACATTAAAATTATTTTTAAAGTAATTATTTCAATAGTGAATTTTTTTGCTAAACATAGTTTGGCCTTCGTGGTTCTAACAAGATATTGTATGACATATCAAAAGATTTTTTAGGATTTAATTGAATTGTTAGCTGAGTAAAATCATGTTACATGTGTTACCGATCATAAGGTCCACTTTTATTATGTTACACATAACATAGAAATTGAGTTAATATTTTTTTTTTTAATTTTGCAATTAAAAATGAAATCGTTAGAAAAATCAAACAAACAAAATAATTTCTCAATGATACTTGATTACTTATAGAACCCAAAATATAAACTAAGAGACAATACAATAAAAATGTTCTAAAACATTAATACTATGAATCTTAATTGGATTTCAATAATGTATTTTTTAGCAAGATAATAAAAATTTCTGGAAAATAACTTTTATCAAAAAGAAGGAAGATTAGTTGAACTTAAGTAATTAATAACTTTAATTGATGAAAAATTATTCGAAAGAAAACAATGTAAACTATAATTTATTAACCTCTAACTTTCTCAACCTAGATTGAGATTTGAGATTAATAGAGTTTGAATCTCTTGAATACATAGGTTCAAGAGGAAAGAAAACACAATGGCTCCGTAAAATAAAATTACAAACATTACGAAAATAAAAACGAAAAAGACAATTTTTATTGGAAATTTAGAATAATCTGATTAAAGTAGCATAGCAAGCCTTCAGAAAATTCAGTTGCAAGGTGGAAGTGGTGGCCCACACAAACACTTGTTGTGAAAATAAGCATACTCGTCAAACCTCTGCAATTCACCACCCTGCGGTATCTTACCACACAAGCTATTATAACTCACATTAAACTGCTGCAAATTTTCAACTTTAGTCAATGCCACTGGAATATTCCCATAAATCTCATTATGATTCAGATCCAACCATATCAAACTCTGTTTCGGAAAATCCACTTTTGAAAAATCAAACGACAACAAGTTCCTCGAAACGTCAAGTATTTGCGTCCTTTTGTTGCTCCCGAAAAGCATCGAAGCATCGCCTTCAAGCTTGTTCCTCGAGAAATCTATTCTTTCTGGGTCTAGTTGGCCCAATGAAGCCGGAATGGGCCCTGAAAGTTGGTTGTGAGATAAGTTGATGTCTGGGCCGGGCTTTTTGAAAGAACCGAATGAGTCTGGGATTGGGCCGGTTAGTTTATTTCGGTCCAATTTTAAGGCCAGGAGGTTGGACAGCTGGGAAAGTGAAGGGGGTATTGGGCCGGTTAAGTTATTGAAGGAAAGGTGAAGTAGTTGGAGGTTTTTAAGTTGGGACAAGAAAGATGGTATTGGGCCTGAAACATTGGTCCATGTGATAAAAAGATATTTAAGATTAGTGAGCTTGGCGATTGTGGGCTGGATTGGGCCTGTGAGTCTGGGAAACTTGTGAAATTCGAGACTCTCAAGATAAGGAAGGTCGCCGACTGAAGGTGGAATATGGCCAGAAAGATTGGTGTCTGGGACAGAGGATTGAATAGTGAGGGCAGTGATACGGTGCGTTTTTTCATCGCATTCGATGCAATACCATTCACAACAATCAGTGTGTGGGTCCCATGAAGCTAGAACGTAAGGGTTGTTCAGTTCTTTCTTTATTCGGAGTAGCGCTTTTTTGTCTTGTGGGTTGCATTTCTCTGATAATGCAATTGGGGAAAGTAACAGGAATGATAGGAAACATAAAACTATTAATGTTGTTTCCATTTTTGGTTTGATTTCAATGTGAATTGATAATTGGGAGAGAATGTTGATATTTATAGAATCTAATGGGAAACGTACAACGTCTGATTTATTACTTTACTTAATTAATATAATAAAATATTGGTAGAGAAAAGACAACAGGTAATGATTATGTCTTGCGTTTTTTTTCTCATAAAATAAAGAAAAAAAGTTAACATGTGATTCACATGTACTATTAACGGTTCAAATAAAAAATAGACAACTTAATTTCTGAAATCATAACTATTGATCAAATTAATTTTTTAATTTTATAAATTAATAAATATATTATTAAAATTAAAAATTAATATTTAAAATAATTTATAATTAAATTTTTATCTTTAGAGATTGTTATGTGATATAATATGTAATACATTGCATTGATGGCATATTAATGTGATCATAACATTAACTAATTTTTTTTAACATATCAATATCATCATAACTTTAATTAATTTTGTATGAAATTTAAATATTTTATGTAACGATAATTAATTGATGAATAATTATAAAATGTTGATAAATTTGTCTCATAAAATTTTGTTGATAAATTTATTTATAAAAAAATATCATTGATGTAAGATTAACATCGATAAATTTATTGTGTTAAATTAAAATATATAAGAGCAAAAATTTATTGAGATAATATTTTA